>JABVXV010000137.1:0-153433 GCA_013365325.1 Dipetalonema caudispina | reverse complement strand
AAGTTCGTACATTTCCTCCGGTTTTCCGGAACGATTAGATTGAAGTGTAAAGTTCACCGTTTTTTCCCATGAATATTATTATTATTATTGCTATTATTATTATTATTATTATTATTATTATCATTATTATTATTATTATTATTATTATTATTATTATTATTATTATTATTATTATTATTATTATTATTACTATTATTATTATTATTATTATTACTATTATTGTTATTACTATTATTATTATTATTATTATTGTTATTATTATAGACAAATAATAATTGGATGTACTTCCGATAATCAAATACAAATACATGCAAAGAGATCTATTGTTTATGCATGAAATAATAGATTTATTACCGGAAAGCAAATGATTATTTCGAGAAACATTCTTAAAGATTAGTATACGTTTCAACATAGCAACATAATAAGAGAGTGATCGTTCAGGAAAAAAGATTTCAATGAATTACCTATTATTAAGCAACAAAACCTAATCCAGTTTTAACAAAATTAGTCCAAAAGCTTTCATGATGATACTTATAAAAAAGCGATTTGATAAACTTCAATAAGTAAATCAAAAAGTTGTCTAACTTAGATAGTACTGATGAAATTTATCAATTTATTCAGTTTTTTTTTTTTTTTTTTAAATCTTACTTTTGTTTCGTTTTTTTTTTTTCGAAAAGCATCAGTATAATTGAAGACAAATATTAAAAATTTCTTTCCTTGAATGAAAAAAGATTTTAGAAAAATAATTTTGAATCGAATAAATCGAATAGACATATATGATAGTTTGAAATGTTGGAACTGTTAATTAGCTGAAATAAGAACGTTTCCGTTTTTTTTTTTTTTTTGCAAACATCACATATATTGCCGCAATTTCGACGATATAAAAAATGAGAAAAAGCTTGAATTAAATAAATGTCACGTACGTTATTGTTTTTTTCACTTACCTCAAAAAATTAAAATATAAGTAAATAAACAAACAAAACAGTGCCTATGAGAAACATAAGCTACGATATACCGAAGTGAAAAAAAAAAGAAAAAACAATATCCATGTAAAACGTACGCTACGATACACCTAAGTACCTTCTTCAAAACACCTTTCTGATCGAAAACAAATTGATTTTTGTGACAGTTCGTGCTATTTTAAAAACGATGATCGCACAGGCTATTGACCTTTTCCGTGTCGTGCATGTATGTGACAGAAAGAGCAAATCTATGTACAATACAAACAAATGCAAAAGACGTATTGCATTTATGTCGTATGGACAATGATCCTGACGAAGGGTAACGCTTCCTTACTATTAAAAGGAATGATGATATATGCACTTATCACGTTACATACGCTTATAAGTCAAATTCGGAAGGACTCGAAATTAAATTTGACCATAGGGTAGAAGTTGAAGAAGCATTATCAGAACTTTAGATGGTCATTAATTAATAAATCATTAAGAGCAGAGTTATCAGTTGATACGCCAGGTATTTACGTGTACTTTGATGCAGATACACACTTCCGATGAAAATCCCAAATCACAGCGAGCATTAACTATCGAGGAATTTGAAAATCGCAAATTGATATCTTACAAGAATAATTGTCACATGTAAAAAAACTTTTAGAGGAGAATATTGTACGTTAACGGCTAGTTGTGAGCTTCAAATAAAAAATTTTAATTTAAACATAAAGTTGCAATCTAATCTTCAAATTTATCCTAATTAATAGTTTTATGATTGTATTAGATTAGTCATTGGTAAAATTTACGAATGCAATTTGCATTTCTTTTTTATTTGATTTCAGCACAACATCAACTTAAATAAAATTTTCGTCGATATTTTTGAATAGAAATTAATTCACAGCAAAGAAAATTTCGTTATAAAAAGAAAATGATTATAATGAATTGTAATAGCAAATGTATTGCAGATTTTACATTTTATTACACAATACGATAGCTATGGAATGATATTAAATATGGAGTAAACCAAATTTGAGAGCACCTTATATTCCAATAAAAACAATTAAATAGTTCTGGATTTCCTGATCTTGCATGAATCAGTATGCTACTTCAATTGCATCCTACAATAATAACAGTTATAAAAGTTATGACTGAAATGTGATCCAACTTGAGATTTAACGTTCGATCGACAGTACTTGAGCTTCAATATGGCGTACTGTGCTTTAACAACGGAGTACTGTAAAGGATTTAATAGGCTTTGTGAAATTCAAGTCAATATTTCAAGAGAATTACTTTTTCCAGGTAAATAAAAGTTTACATGATAGTTAGAGAGGAACTTAAAATTACGATACTCACGATTACGATATAACTTTGAGTCACTGTGTTTTGTTTATCGTATACGAAAAGCCGCCGCGTACTTATTAGCAGTACTACTTTAATATACTTTAATATATTTGTTCCGGCTTTTTTTTTTTTTTTTTTCATATACAGATAGATATACATAATGACATCGATAATTCCTTATTCCGGTATTCTGCCTTTGAAACCGGAACAAACAATGAAATATGATGATAATTTATACCAAAACATGCTTATTATCAAACATTTTGTGCACAGATTAAGTGATGTGTTCTGTAAAGTCGTACATTAAGCATATTCTGCTTGATCATAAAATCATATAAATAATGATCTGTTTTCATCTATTATATCAATTCAACGATAGTTTGATTGATAATTATCAGACGACTTTAACAAATCCCAACAATTATGGTTTCTTTTTCCTTTTTTTTTTTTTTTTAATTATTATTTAAAGAACGAAATAATTGCTTCATTCATATTTTTGAAGATAATTTTTGCTTTAGCGATCATTGAAAGATAGAATGACTGATAACTTATCAATTCTCTTATTCAATTGTTAAATTCTTTCTCAGAAGATTGCGAAAATTCGATTTTCCATTTTTTCATTAAAATTAAAACAATATTGAAACTCTTGAAATGCTCTGAAATTAAACAAAGAATTATTCAATTTTACTATTTTTAATTTATCTTCACTCATCTACGTATAATTCTTGCTATCTCCTCCTTTCAATCATTGGATTCCATCTCATTTTTTGAGAAACAATTTTAAATTTCTTCATCTTTTCACTTCTACATATTCAAAATTGAGAAACAATTTGAAATTTTTTCACAATTATTCATAAATTTAAAGTATAAAAATTTCTTTGAATTATTTCAATGTCTAATAATTTCGTAAATGTATTGTATATCCAACGTACAACAACGTAAATCATTCAAGAAGGAGTGTAAAAATGATCAAATCATGCAATTACACATTTACATTATCTTTCTTAATCTTAAATAACATATCAAAAATTTGAATATTTTATTGAATAAATAAATTAGTTAAACAGACTGCAACGTAAAACGTTTGATATTTCACGTCATTAATAGTAACGTAAAACACGACAGCCCTTACGTTTAGCAATCATTACTTTGGAATATATGGGACTGGGATTTTCATAGTGGATAAGTATCAGCTTGATACGTAAACGTTGAAGTGCCGTGGGTACTAGGCGTACTTTTTTTTTTTTTTTTTGCATTCTTGAATTTTCTTGTGTACTTTGCTAGTTTACGTAGAAGTTTACAAGTTATGAAATTAGGCATTTATGACTTTTTTCTTTATGCCAATACTTTTTGTATCAGAATTTCCTTTTCAATTTTCAATTATCATATGGTATTTTTGATCTTTTGATGCAACACAATCTTGTTTTGACGTAATTTCATGCTATATACGTCAATGTATCGGATGAAATCTTATGATTTTAACCTTTGTAAAGGAATTCTTTGTTGGTTAAAAGTTATAACGATAAACAAGAATGTGATATTTGTAGCATAAATGTATGCAGTAATGAACATTACACAGCTACTATATTGTAATATGCATAGAAATTGAATTATAGCTAACATAGTTACTATATTGCAGTGATTCATTTCTGATGGTTGAGGTTTATTTGAGTAATTTCCGGAACGCAGTAAATGCGGAGGAAGTTGCTCAGCAGATTTGTTCTGTAGTGGAAGCTAGCGATATCCATGCATTTTCGCAATTTCTAACAGAACCATCGGTAAAAGCTTTGCAAAACGATCCAGTTTACTGCAAATATTACAATTTGTTGTATCTTTTTGCTTATGGTAAGTTAAATTTATCAATGTCATGTATGTGGCAAAAAATTTTATGTAAATTTTAACAAAGAAACTTATCGCTCCAGATGGATATCTGTTGGAAACAATAAATTTATCCTAGAATATAGGATTAGTAGGGTAGAATTTAGATAGATGGTAATCTAATAGTTATGGAATCGATTGTGGATTCGAATCCTTGAAGTACTTGACCAGTAGCTAGATTAAATTTAGCAGTGTGTTAACAATCACCATCTTGCAACTTGTCTAAGTCATTCAGATAAGTTACCATATGATGGTAACATTGCCTTCGAGCAGACAGATACGTGGATAATTGTTTGCTTTGATTTACTCTCAATTAACCCTTAATTTCTCAAATAGCTTCCGCGGCAAATTTTAAAGAATCGTTGCCTTATCTTATCAGTTCGCTCTCTGTCCCTTTCCTCTATGGGAAACACAGAGATGAAGTAAGCACTCAAAAAATTGATTAATATGGTTACTATCATTTATTTTCAAATGATTCATTGAATAAACCGGAATTTATGATTTTTATGAACGTATGGAGATTCAGTTGCACGTAAGGATGATTTGCCTGAGCTGAATGAGACAATGTTACGGAAAATACGGCAATTAACACTGGTAACGATGTGTACTCGTTCAAAGATTTTCCCGATTGAAGATGCGATGCGTGAATTGCAAATCACCGATCTCCAAGAATTCCAGCGTCTCTTTATTTCTGCCGTATATGATGGTATTATTCAGGTTCTTTTTTGTTTACTTTTTCATTTGTAATTTAACAATGGAGGTGGCACTATTTGTCCTTGGCGGTTCCAGCAGGAGTTTTGATCAGTTTGAGATGCTACTAAGGCTTATCTTATATTTCCCTTCGTTGTTTTATCAGGATACTAAAAAGCTATCTTCTTCCGCAGAAGTAGATTGGATGCTCATTAAATAGGAAAGATAAAATTCGTTTAGATAGGTTAACTAAGTCGTAACTGTTTTATGCTTTGCTGTTTTGTAGTTTTGACGATTACTGTTGATGAAGACAAGAAAAAGTGTCTGGTTGAAGTAGTTTTTATTCTTTTACTCAGGCAGATAATGGAATTATTCATTGAGAATATCAGTTTGCTTTACGTAACATTATGTGTAGGTAACATTGAATAGCTTGGTATGTACATTATATGTTCATCTTCATTTGTTGATCTTTCACGTTTTTCATTCATGTAATCATTGAAGGGCAAATGTATTTAATTCAGTTCTATTTCATTTGAAATTTTTTAAAATAGCGCGTAATTTCCCAATTTTTGAATGATTTTCCTCTTTTTCGTGAGATCTTGCACTGGTACTAGAACTGTGAACTATACAGGGCCGGTTGAATGCTCAGAGAAGTGAAGTCGAGGTTTTTTCGTGGAAGAATCGTGACATTGGCGATGATGAATTAGATAATATTTGTCAAGAGTTACACAAATGGATACAGCGATGTACTGATATTAAAAAGGACTTGAGTCATGTAGCAAAACTTACTGAAAAAGCTATTGCAGAAGCAAATGAACGTGAGAATAAGGTAATCTTTTGAAACTTTAATCACCAACAATGTATACTTTTTTTGTTGTGCATCAAATAAGACGCCCTGAGTAGAATACCAAACAAGTCTTGGAACATTGAAGTGATCTGATTTGGATAGGTCCCACTTCTTTCAGCGTTAACTATCTTTTGCTGGAGGTGTAAAAGAAACTCTGCGTACTAGAAAATTCATCATAGCACAAAATGGGAAATAAATCTTAGGACTCAAACTATTTGTGTAAAACGACATATCACTGACGAAATTTATTTACACCCGTCAAAATGTGTAATTTTCACGGGTCTGTAGGCGTTCCAGATAGTTTCAAAACCCACTGTTTATATTCGAACTCAAAAAAGTCAGTTTTACATCGTCAGTTAATCAGCCTTATCATTAGATTAGGAAGCTTACTCAGTCACCAGATGTTTCAATGCATTGGATTCTGGAAATCGGAAGTGAAAATATGTGGGAGGTGGAGTAGAAGTTGTAGAGTTATTTCACATGCGTCTAAGATAACATCTCGATCATCTTTTAAATGCTGCAGCTTAGTTCTTTTGTTATGTAGGTTGCGGAAGAAGCGAAGAAAGTGCAGAAAATGCTTGAGGAAGAAGAAGAGCAACGAATGCCCAAGGAGTTTTACCGACGTACAAAAACTCAACGTGGGAAGAAGCACTGTTAGATTTAAAATTACCCGTGTAAGTATGTGTATTCTTGATGTAAATATAAAAAGTATACAGAAAATCAGAGTCGGGCTTCTGTGGTTGTCGTGAAACATCTCTTCATTATCCTATACTTGAAAAGTACCAAATCCTTCAACCTTCGTTTCGAAATTTGTTGCACTCCGTGGTTGTTTTAAATTGTTTTAATGATATTGTTTCTGTTTCATGTTTTGCTAAAGAAAACCTAATAAATTATTTATCATATACTATGAGATATCAGAAATATTTGCACAATTCCATACAAAGTCAGGATTTTTCTTGTAATGAAAGCAAGAGATATTCTTCCATTTCCTGAAAATATTCTGCAAATTATCAGTAATTCTTTCGAAGATTATGCAGTCATAGTTTCATCTAATTATCTCTATGCTAAACCATTAAATTCATGGATCTGACACATTTTTAAAGCAGACGCATATTATGACATCATCCGTAAGTCATGGAATTAGTGGAACCTCTGGCTCATTCCCTTGTTCACGTTTTACAGGTTGAGGGATTTGTTAGAATCCCGTAAAACTCAAAGATATTGTAATCTAATTCATTAACAAAATTCAAGATTTATTTAGGTTTCCATTAGGAAACTGATAGTCTTCCGAAAGGTAGGAAGGCCTAAAGTAATAACACAAATCGACGAAAGCCTTACATTTGGTGATATAGAAGAATAATGAGCTATAAAGCGAAGGCTATGCACAAAAGTTGGTTGTTTCGAGGTTCCCCGTGTAGTGAGTACAGTCGCTGATATGTAAGTGTTGCAAAGGGCGAAGAATTCTTGCAAAACATTAAACTGTAATAATATACATGCGAAACCGGCACAAAATGCCGAAATATCCGTCGAATCAGCTTTTTTGAGGACTGCAAAGACATCGTTTCAAAAGTCAAATTTGTCAATGAATTTGTATTTTTTTGGTACGAGCTTTCGAACTATTTTTTTACTTACTTGTACAGGAAAAAATCATCGGATGAAATCCTTTGACCTATCAATTGTTACAAGAATATTAGTTAGGTAAATGATAGAATAAAAGTATGAGAAAAATCAGATGTAAATTTGAAAATGTTTTACCATTGAACTTGCTTATAGCAGTTAGAAGTACAAGAAACATTGCAGGTATCAGCAGTTGTGGTGTCTCTCTTCTTATGTATATCTATAACATACAAAAAAAAAAAATCTGAATAAGGCAGGTACGATGCTGGCAAATATAAGTTTTGTTATAATAACAATATCTCTTGCAAAACACGGCAAAAAATCTGATTTGAAACTAACTTTCAGGAATGGATCTGTTATAGCACATCGTTCCAAAAGTACCGACAATTCACCGAGAAATGTTGCATCGCATTCACCGCGATGTCCGCGAATATCGCCAACAACGCCTCTGAATAAACGAATGTTTTCTTATGAAGCGTTAATGTTTGAGAAACATTAAATGATGGGTGGAATATTTTCCGAATGAAGAAGGGCTTCTTTTTAGACTGTCTTCAGTAAACTTTTTTTAGATTCCGTCTCAGGAGTTTTCTAAATTTCTTTCGGGAGAAATTTCAGCGGAAGAGAACAGAACTCGTTAAGTGTAGCAACTGCATTGAAGATATCCGGTGAATGCTGTCGTAACGCTGACTGAGTAACAGCTAATATTTGTTGCCGTAATAGTTGTAATTGACCAATCTGAAATTAAATTGTTTTGTTAACTTATCCGATATTTGAATAGATAGATACACAATAAAAAATAAAAGGAAAAAGAGACACGAAAATTAGTATTAAGACAAATCATTCGGATTTTCTAACACCAAACAACTTTTCTAATAATAAATGCCTTTTGTACTCAGGTAGAGCGCTATATTTCGGATCATATATATGGCAATACAAAGCACTTTTTAAGGTAAACATTATCAGTTGATTCTATCAAAAATCGAAATCATGAGCAAGTAAAATGAAACATGCCTTACTTATAGTACCAATAAATCGTGATGAATTTGGCAAAAATTTTGACAAAGCACTGTCAAAAATTTTCAGTCTTCCAGCAACCACTACAGCTTTCACCGATGCAATATCATTTAACGATGAAGTCATTACAGGGTGTAATATTTCCGAAAGTTGTTCACACAGTGTGTACAAATATTTCACGATATGAAATGATGCAATCCGATCGAGCCCGTACAAAGCCATCGGTGAAAGAGCTTCCTGAAAAGAACAAAATTTCCCATAAATCTTATCTCAAATAACAAAAGCTCGAATTGCTCAAGTATAACTGAAAATGAAAATACGGAAGGATTAAGCAAACATTTCACTCTTAATCCAATTTTACGTACATGCCCACTAACAACATGACAGTTCTAATTACTCGCATATGAATTACCACTTAACCAATAAGGACGAGTCGAATAAGGAATAATAAAACAAATCATAGTCTTATTCTGTCCATCAAAAAATTTCATACTGCTCTTTCCGGATTTCATCTGTTTTCATTATAGTTGGATATAAATTTGAACTGGCTCATTACCTGTACCGCATTCAGAGATTCGCTCGATAATACCGTTTTCTTAGTTTTTAAATCACACCATATCCTCGTCGAGTTCACAAAATAAGATGATCTGAAAATAATTACAGCTCAAAATTAGAATCCAACCCTAAATTTGAATTTGGAAATTAACTTTTACGAACTATTTCAAAAAAACTGACTTTCGAAACTATTCTAGAAGTCAAGGTATCAGTCTTACTTTGGATCTGATGCATTCAAAATTCGGCTATACAATCGATGCAGTGGAGTTAATGATCCTTCAAATGCCGGAATATTTGGAATAGGTGCTGACCTGGACTGATATAAGCTTTCTTCCTCAGTGATCTACAATGCATCGCTTCAGTTATTGCCTCAATCAGTACAACACAGATTCAAACTTAAAAAAGAAAAGATATCAGAAAATATCCATCCTATATACTGAATTCACTAAATGTCAAATATACTAAATTACTAAAATAATTAGTTCAAAATTTTGGAATTTTCTATTAAAATTAAATAGGAAAACAAACGGGATGTTGCAGAAAAGCGTTACATTCTTTCTCGACCATATAACCAATTATACGAGCTAATTCGTTGTGCCATATTACAGCTCCGTTAACAGCAATATGCTCACACATGTAAACAAAAGCTCCACGTAAGTGAGCAAACTGATTTTTCAATTTAGTCAAAAAATCGTCCAGAAGCAAATCGGAAGTTAACTGCGACCGCAATGTTGCACAGATTTGACTCACTAATTCTCTAAAATAAAAAATTTCTTTATCGAATTCATAAACCACTTAAAATTATCCAAAAACTGGTAATATACCAAGTGACCTGCGAAACTCTTACTAGCTATAACATTACTGTTCTGCAGCAGTAACTCTAAAACACAAACCTTCTGATTCCATCTAGAAGAAGACTTGATGGATCTACTCGAAGTGACCCAAGTGATGCTAGTTGCATTGTTGAGATGCCAGAAGAAAGCAGTGAAATTGCATGTGTAATAGCAGCAAGTTGCAAACGACGTTCTGAATCCGCAAATTGGCGGACATCAGTTTTATTGACAGAACGTCCTTGCGGAGGATTCAACAGACCAGATACTTTATCCAGCAGTGTAAAGAGCGAATGCGGAACAGCCTGCAGATGAAAAAATTTTTCACTCACTGTAAATTTAAAACTTCAATTATATTTTTTGTTCAGATTTCATTTCCATCTACAGTTTCATTATCCAATTTCACATGAAACAATGCAAATATAAGAGTGAAAAATATATGTAGTGATTCTCAAAACTTTGAATTCAATTGTAATAAAATTCCAAAACTGGTGTATTTAAGAGCAGCAAATGCAACTATCGAAAGATATACATAAATGAAATGAAAAAGTAACCATTCATACCTGAAGAATTTTGCGCAACTTTGCTTCAATCAAGCGTGAATAACATAATGATATTGAAGATATTCTCTCCGGTGTATTCAGACGTTCTAACGTTAAGTTAATTGAGCCGGCCATTTTAACAAACAATGAACGTACTGGAAGTGGATCGACTTTTACCAAATTCTTCATATTTTCAGTCCATCTGTAACAGAAGCATGCTATTAAATATGAAGTTGAGAAAAAACTTACTTAACAAAATGAAATGGTTCTGTATTTTCTATTTTAGATTTCATATAAATGAACCATATTACTACTTGGCACAAATTTGCAAAACAGTATCGAACAGAAACGGTTCTTTTTTAACACAAAAAACTTCCAGGAACCGATAGATTTAAATAAAAACAAAGTGATTATTGGTAAAATACAATTAAAATGAAGGAGATACTGGTCAGTAATTGTCCATCCATAAGAAAAAATTGTTGCTGTTTCTATCTTTTTCAAAAATGCTCCATCCAACATACAATAGTGCGACAGTGTAGTCAATAAAATTTGGGTATTTTGCAGATACTGCGATACGGCAACTATTCCACACAAGTCATGCATATCGCTCACCTGTAGGTCAAAAATTTTGTGAATTGAACTTAAATGCACTTCATGAGCGGACAGCTTTAACCATTATCCTTTGCAAAATTTGAGAAATGCTTATTAAAAAAAGGAAAAAATTTCGTAGCAAATATCTATCGTTCTTTTGACACAAACTTATTGTCAAAAAACGACGACATGCTGCAAGAATTAGACACATGGCTGTGAATATGAGAAACGGAGAACTGTGGAATGATGTGCAGAACAGATGTAATCATCAACAGATCACGTAAAAGTTGAAAAGACAATAAAATTTAAAAACCTGATCCAATCGGTTTTTCAATTCTGAAATCAAGGATGGTGCATCCACGTCAAAAATATCTAATTCCTCGATAGTTTTCTTCAGTAGCAACAGCCAAGATCTTAATTTTTCTGCAAAGTAAATTACCTTGCAACACAAACCTTCATCATGGAAAAAGTGTTGAATTATATGAGCAATCTTTTATAACCAAACTAATTAATTGCAAGAAAGAGCTAATTTTCACCCCCTTAATTTTACTAGTCAAAATTCGAAGCAAATTTCTAGCTTCTAAATTCTAGTTGTCAAAATTGTAAAATGTTTTGCACGAAGCAAAACAGGCTAACGTAATAAATACCATTTTTCTTAATCCTTTGCAAAGGCAATTCGTTTGCAAAAAGTTCGGCTACTTGTATGACATGATCACAGACTTCTTCCTTAAGTTTCTGAACATTCCTATCTTTGTTGTCCAAAAGCGATCGAGCGATCTAAAAATCCAAAAGATTACTCCATTAAAAATACTTAACATATACAAAACAGAAATCCACATTACTCAAAGATAAAAAATAAAAATCAGGTGTTAAAATCAAATATCTCTTTTCAAAGCTAATACCTTATATTCACGAAAATTACCATTTGAAATTTTAACATTTAGGAAAATAGTAGGTTAAACTTGCTTTGCAGGGAATATGTCCAATTTGGTAAGATGTCAATTCAAATTTCTCTAAGTTTACAGCTTGCCGTAAGTGATAAAAAATCTCTCACTTCTTTATAACCATATTCAAAGGTTGAAACTTCGAGCAGTTTACTAAACAAATCAAGTGAAGATGACGCAATTTGACTGTTCACAATGTCATAAAGCTGTCCGGCACGTTTGCAGCATTTTTCGGGCTTATCTAGAAGAATACAAAGAAAAGTTTCTCATTTTTTGCATTTTTTACATGGGTTTTACGAGAATGATTAAAGTAAAGCTTGCACAAGCATCGATAGAATGACAGCAATAGGACTTACAGGCATGCAACATAGTCCATTCGAGATGCTTATTTGAAACAGCTACTAAATCAGCAAACAAAATGACATCGGCCACCGAAAACTTGGTAGTGTGTGGAAAGGATGCCCCTTTCAAGGCAGATATATGGTTCGCAGCCAAGTGTTTTACTATTTGCGCACTTAATGCATGCTGCAGTGCATTACTTGCTGCTTTATAATGATCCCAAGCATCTAGCATATTCATCACTATTCCCATGTGCAAATGCACCACCTAAAAATCAGTGATTTGCATATTCCCGAGGAAGTTAATCTAATTTTAAAAATCGCTGTAATTTGGAAGCTTAACAATACTAACCACTTTGCCCTATCTTGCAAAACATATATATGAGGACTAAAAGTTCAGAAACGGCTTGAAATACAAAAACTGGCAAAAAATAAAACCATTTCTTTTACAGCATGATCAACAACAGCATTAGTAAGAGCACGAGATCTTTAGAGGGAACGGCAAATCTTAAATGATAAAAATTAGGCCAAGATGAAAGTCCCAAGTAGTAAGATGGCGCTCACATCTCAAAGAAATCAACGGCATTGCATTGAGGACTAGGTAATCATCCCATTAGACCTCAAGGAAACTTTAAAATCCCATATTTAAACACTCATCAAGAAATGGTACAGTTAATCATTATATCTTTGTTAAATATAGAATTTCTTTGAAAACATACCCATTCCTCAGTGAAAAATGTATCCACAATATGGCGCATAACAACATGATCCGAATGTAGCAATGTAGGAAGAAAGAAAAGACAAACAGAAAGGAATGCACGTTGATAACGTGAAGCACGAATGCCTCGTAGGGAAAGTTCATGTGGCACAAGTTCATCCTGGAAAAACTATTGATTACATAACCGAGTAAAATAAATTGACTACAAGAACAAAAACTGAAATGGACATATATACATCAAATAGTAGCTTTATTTCTCATCACTATCTCTAATAAACAATTTTTCTAAAATTCAAACCACACACTACCAATGAATGAACTATCAGGTCGAGCGTATCAGCTCAAATCATATCAGCTTTCATCAAATGGTTACTGACGCTATAGTAAGGGGAAAAGTACCATATGTAGTAGAGAAAAGCGAGAATTTCCCGACATCAGAGAAAAGTAGGTCTAAAGAAGTGAGCCTCATTTTCATATTGCAAAACTCAAACTTCCCCAATATTTCTAAAATTTATCTTGTCCTAGCCAAATCCTACAATAGTGCCAAGGAAATAATGTTTGTGTACCTCATCAGGAAACAAAACGTCCGTATGTAACACCAAAAGCATATTGCTGACAAAAGCTTTATTTAACGGCAATCTTCTGAAACGCAGGAGAAGGAACTTGAAAATCAAGGGAGTTCGAGTTCTATACATATAAGTAGATGACTATATTCTTCAACTCATGGAAATTTCAAATAAAATATAAAAACAAAAACAGCACGATGAATGTTCATATCATTCATGCAATCCTCTACAATCATGACCACGACTTGTTGATTTATGACGCCATCCGTAAAAGAAATAACGAAGTGAAAAAAGAATTACAAAAATTATTAGAAGATTCTAATGGCTTACCCGAAAAGCTCTTCTCGACTTGATGCTGCCTTTAAAACATCAACTAGAAGATCAAATCGTTCACTGCTCGAAGGACTGAAATGTTGCAGTTCTTAAAATATGAAAGTAAAAAGTCCGCATAGACCAAGTGATATTCTATTTATGTAGGACATCTTTTACTATCATTTAACTGCATATCATTCCACTTTGCTATTGTAAATTAAATTGTTACATAGCAACATACTATCATCCCAATATTTACATTATCGCAATTTTAACTAAAAATAATTGTCGCATACTTGCTTCTGTAGTGTGCAACAAACAATCTTTGCCTCACTTCATTGGCATATTTCTCATCCAATGCCAACAAAATAACGCCTGCAATAAAGAGTGCCTCTGCCTGCAAATTATTTATGTTTAGATATTATGTTTGAAATTCTGTGATGAATTTACAAAATTTTTCAAGCAACAAATACAATTCTACGAAGAAGAATACAATTTAAGCTCAAAAAAACATGGAAAAGTTTAAACTACTGAAGGAAATATGGAAAAAATCGGTGAACCTCATGCTGACATAATACGAGAAAAGCTGTTGTTCGATGTACTGAAAAAACGCCATGATTGGATCGATTATTTTCCGAATATCTGTAAAGAGTAAGTATATCAAATAATAAGAAATAATAAGGTTAACAATGAAGTAAAAATTGTACTAACTTTTTGCTGCACTATCAAGTAAACTTTCCCATAGCTTGGGAAGAAAAATCACCACACATTTTTGTTTTATAAATCAAGCGCTTAACTCAACGATAGACGAAATGAAAACTAAATATATGAAAATTTACTCGATCAAATCAGCAAAAAAATGCGCTATAGCATCGAACAGAGCACCAAATCGTTTAATATGTCTTTCAAATGTGAATAAATATTCGTCTTCCAACTGCGCTCCTTGCTAAAAAGTTACTCATAGTATCAGATGGACAAAAATGAACAGAAAAAATGGATGCGGAAAAATAGAAAAACTCAGGTGGTTAAAAATAGAACGTCTAAGATGAAAAGAAAGTAGCTGACCTCATGTGAATCAATATAGCGATCAATAATAGAAAGGTCGTCAAAATATGAGAAATCAACAATGAATGGCTTGAAGCGACTGCGGGCTGGATTCTTGAAATCATCCGGAACACAGTCAGCTAAGCGAAATATTTCGGCAAGAATTGCATGACCCGTCTCTACCAATTCTTTCAGAAAATTGATTCCAAATACATTCCCAACACTACTCATCTAAATTAAAGTAGAGAAATGAAAATAGTAGATTCCTTTCCGCTAACTGTAAGGAACCGTGACTGCCATTGCATTTGTTTACTAATTTATCAAAGTCTAACAAAGTCTCCATTCAGCGTTCACTGAGATTTTCGGATAAATTCATTCTAAAAAGCGCTATGATAAATTTCCTCATATTAGTACATAATTATTGGCTGATACAGTGAAACCAAAAATTAAAATCAAAATCACAAAGCACAAACGCATTTTGAAACATTTATTCCAACTGCCCATGACAATTATTAAATCGAAATTAATTTTCAAAATCAATGATAACTTTATTAAGACACATCAAAGACAAAGTAAATCACGAGAAACAGATGCTTTCTAAAGTCAATTAAATTGGTAGGTAAACTTGTAGGAAAAAGTAAACTTTAGAAATCAATGCAACGTCCTTTACGTTCCCAATCACCGAAACGGGTCGGTTCCGGTCCGGCTGGCCCACCAATTTCTCCGGTTATCGGATTGACGCCTAAAGTGAACACTTTTTCTACTGATTCACAAGAAAATGAAAAATCGTCCACTGAAGAAGATGAATGGCTATGAACACTTTGGTCGTTAAATTAACATTTAAAAATTTAAAACAATTTGCAAATATCCCAAGAAGAGAAACCAATACTAGCTAGTCCTCTTCTATTCAAGAAATTAGAATAGATACCTCCGGGATGTTTTGGAAGATATGGATCTTCGTAAGATTTTTCCTCATTTTCCATTTCCAGCTCATGATCCAACTTGCCTCGTGGCGTTTTCTTCTTAATCTCAATTTCCTTTTCATTCATAACATCGCTTTCAACTCTACAAAAACGTTGCTGCCAGGAAAATACTTGCATAATGCCACGACTACGAAGTACTCGTAACATCTTCAAAATTCTTTTGCAATACACTGTAATAAAATCGATAACCATGAGATTATATTGTAAATGCATACTCACATATGTAAATTAATCCACAGAAACACACACACAAATGCCTATATGGCTAGAAACTACACATGATCATATTGCATATAGACGCTTATCCGGCCCCATGCTATACGTAACGTAACGAAAGGTAGTTTCTATGAATATAGGAGGCTACAAGTGATGTTGTAGATCGAAGTGTAACTAATCTCTTCACATATACTTAGAGATGTAACAACTACTATAAATATGATAAAAAAAGAAACATCAGTTTTCAAATTTATGCATAATTTCAATAGATAAGAATAACCATGAGTTATACTTGAGCAACGTTATTTTAAAAATCTAAATAAAACTTAATAGCAAAAATTTAACAAAAACTCAACTAACTCATAAAAAATACTTGACAAGGAATATATTGCATATATACAAGGGTAAGAAAATTATGAAAATACATTTGTTTTTTCAGTATCATTCGTAAAAAAAAAAAAAAAAAAAAAAGAAAGAAAAAGAAAAAAAAATCTACAACCATTCTCTTCAAGTCATAAGTTGAATTTAAAAATGACTGACGTACTGTTAGAAGTGCATTAAATAACAAATGTTACTAAAAGATATAAATAATAAAATTACGGAAATAAATCTTGGCAATATTGTTATCTTCATGTAACAAATAAACCGGAGAACTTCAACACTTCAACTACAGCATTGAACGACACCAAAAATTTTGTCGTTTTTCGAGACATGATTTGTAATAGCTTGCAACAATTCAGTCCAAAATGACGCATCATCAATACAGAGATCACTTGAGAAGAAAACCTAAAGTAAAAAATAAACTGATTACTTTCATCATAATTGACAACTTGTAAAATCTATCGTTCCTGACCATACTATTCCCTTAAAATTCAAAATTATATCTACTTTAAGGTAAACTTCATTTCCTGCAAAATAGCGATATTCTCTAATGTCAAACATGACTACCAAGAAATTTAACACAGTATTCTTGTCCGTGATTTACTTTTTAGCAACTTTTCTCAAGAGATTCACAATGCCAATCTTCTAATTAATTCTTCTAATCCATCTACTGCTAAACTACTAATACTTTTTAAAACTGATACTAAATGAAATCGTACTGCAATTCATACTCATTGAATTTCGCATGAGAAGTTCCTAAACATTCAAAACACAATAAATTTAATATTTCGCAGTTCAAACGATATAGATTTAGGAGAGAAATTTATATTAAACTTTTCGGAACTTGGCATATTACTAATAAGACATACCTGCTTGTTGGGAAATAATTTGTTAAGTTTTATAGCAAAGTTATCGGTTAAATAATTTGGTTTTGCTGATTCGATCAGATTCATTCCTCGGAAATTTTGTGCAAAACATAAGGTATCTAAGCGATTTCTGTTGCCTATCCAAATGAAGATACATCCATCCATCACAACACTCATGAAACCAACCATATGCTTTGCAACAGTAAATTCAACCTCGTGAGAGCACATTCTAATCAACCTTAAACAATATCAAATCCTCAAGAAATGAGATAGTGATGTACTATTTTAGTCATTTCATAAAATACATAATCCACTTATTAGGATACAACGAATTATGCGAGGCAATATGCGATATTTTGGGAATTAATTACTTGAATCATTCTTATATGTTTTACAAGTAAATGCATTTCTTAAGATAGTAACAACTGTAATTAAGATATTTCCCCTATTTAAGGAGATACTTTATTCTTACAATGCTTGACAGATTTTTTGGCAACACAAATAGCCGCATATTATTCAACCAAACATCAAATCACTAATGATAGGAATAAACAATCTTTTACAAACCGAATCGAAATTTTTCCTAAAAAATAAAATTTCTTATCAAACAATATAAAAAAAGGCAAAACGAAATAAACCAATTTATATTTATGGAAAAGAAAAACAACTGATAGAAAACCAAGAGAACAAGCAATAAATAAAAGAAATTTCGTATGTCAGCAATTGCACATATTAAAAGCAATTTTAGTTCCAGTGGAAAACACAAATAAATTACAAACGGTACCTTTAACAATTAACATAAAAGTAGAAACGATAGACCAATATATCACACGCAATAATACCAAAGTGGTCAAATAAGGAGGTACTTTACAAGACTGCAGAGAAACTTCCGACTAAGTGCACAGGAAAGTACTTTTCAGGAAAGTCAAAGTAATGAAGGAGAAATAGAATTTGAAAATCACTAAATTATATTGTAAAAAAGTACGCTAGAAAAGAATAGTCAACACAGATAGTGAAAAACTGCAAAGCATTCATTGGAAAAGGAATTAAAGAATTAAAGATTATCGGAACATTTAATTCCAAAAGCTGCATTGTGTCGAGGAACAGTTCACAAATAAGAAATAGAACTCATTGTTTTTCTTGTTATGCAAAGCTTTCCAGTTAATTATTTTTTTCAGCTCCACAAACGCTATCGTAACTCATCTTTGTACCTCCAGCCTTCGCCTTCTTTGACAAACAAAACTGGATGATAAGCGATTCGTTCATCCTAAAATATCTTTGCAGCAAAAATTCTAAAAAGATTATCTTGAGTTGTAACCTATACAAAAAAAGGAAATCCTAAATCATAATATGCTTTCAAATACCTGTCGTCTTTTAGCTTCCTCGCGCTGCCTTTGTTCAATCCATCTCTTTGCACTAGTGGCAAGTTGTATATTATTTTTTTGCAAAGCAACTGTAACATGTCTCCACAAACGACGCGATTCCCTATCACCTTGTGTTGCTACAGGTTCGCACTCCTAAAATTTAAAATACTTGACAGCATTGCTGAAGGCTTTGGCATTTTGTGAAAAGAATCCTAGAATAAATTATTTACATTACTGATTTATCAGCCTTTCAGAACAAAAGCTTTTTTCGAAAAATGAGGATTTTTGTTAGAAAAAATTCCCAAAAAAATTTTTTCCCTTCAAAAAAAGAATTTTGTCTCAAATCGATTCAAAAAACCAAACCTTTTTCACTTCAGGATAATGCTTAACATCAACAAATAAATATTCGCTACCATTCAGAGGTTTCGCAGTTATCACACCATTCCATTCCCCTCTTATTATAAGAATTGGTTTTTTAAAGCCTGAACGATAAACATTTCCGTTAATACGATGTGCTTTTCCACCGAAAAAAGGTTTCGTCAGGAAATCAATCTCAGCCGTATATCCCGTTTTGACGCAGTTAACCGTAACCTGAAATGATGCCACAGGTACTAGGATAGTAAACGGTATAATAAAATAAACCATGGCTATTTCAAATTAGCGAACTCATTCATATCAGAAGACTTACTTTCCCACCGAGTTCAATCCATGGAGTGCTCATAATTGAACGCCCATAACCATTCGGGAATGTCAAAACATACTCTTCACCATAATCGTGTAGCTTCACTATTCCCCAACCAATGTTGGTAACACCTTAAAGTCACTGTTAATGGTGATTAGAAGAAGGAACACATCGCTCGTAATGAGATTAAATCATTCTCTGTGCGGTTTGAAATCTCATGTAACATTAAGGATAAAAGATCCCCACAATTATCAATCTTTTTTTACCAGAAATAATTTTTCTCAAATAAATAATCAAAATACCGAACAAAATTTTGAAACGTTTTAAACAAATTTTAAATAATTACCAATAGAGAGACCCAAGAATGAAGATTTTGTCCAGATATGCCCTGTAAACGAAACTCGTTTACCAGGATGTTCGGCATAGAAAGCAGAGACAGGTGGATGATGGCTGACCTGCTCCGCGACAAACGTTAAGTCATTTCCATCAGAACCAGGAAAAGGACCACGTTTAGTAAGTTGTTTAGTTCTTTTCATACCAGGTATTTTCCATCTACCTACAAAAAAACAAAGCTGATTTCCCACCCCTCAGCAAAATGATTATTTGCAAAAAATTTCCGAAAAAATCGGACAACTTATTTTTTTGAATTTAAAATATTCATAAAACCTTGCACTTAAAACAACAAAATACAATTACTAACAGCGAAAGGTTTCCCCAAGAATAGGGTTATACGGCTTTTTAGCCACTCCACTTTTACGAGCGGCATAAAAAGCTCCCATATAGTAACGAACTACAGAGATAAAGCGTTCTTCCGGCGATGAAACATCGGCACAACCGACGAAACTATCCGGGTGAGCAAAAAAATCCGCATACATTTCGAGAAGAGAGCGACGTTCCAGAATAAATGTTGGCAGTGTCACTTTAGTTAAATCCATACCAACACTCACCTGAAATTTAGGTTTCTGATTTCATACAGCTATTTCACCGTTATGAAAGAATGATAACTATCTGAGGCAAAAAAGTGATGATATACGTAATAATTCCAATGCAACTGTGCAACTGTGCACGCAGTCTGTTGGTAAATCGTTGTGATCTCACGATGTGAAAAGTGCTTACTGAACCACTAGTCTTAGACTTCGTAAATGTCAAATTCATGTAAAATGCCAAAGCAGCCTACTAAGTACAGTAACTGCTAATTGTAGGTGGGATATGCAAAAACGTCAAATTCTCGCTGTCATTTGGAATATGCGACCACAAACTGTAGACAAGATCAAGGTGGGATTACACGGTTTCTACGCACTCATTCAAAAGTGATCCAGATTTTCACTATAAATGGGATACTTTCTCACATTTAGTCGAATTTCTCCTTATAATCAAATCAAAAAGTACCTGTGAAAGAAGATGCATAAGTACAGAGCCATGCTGCTGTTGAACATTACCAACATCGAGTTCCTCTGCATCTTCGTAAGCAGCGTCGAAATCTTCATTCGCATCCCCGAAATCCGGTTCTTGGATGGATTTCTTTCTTGATTGAGAATTTTTCCTGCCGGGATTGCTGTTATGTCCAGGATTATCGATGCCATTTGAATGATCATCACTAGGCGATAATTTGTCATCGCTTGGAGTTTCGGCATCGAAAAATTCATCTTCACTACTTGAGTAAGACAATGGAGGGACTATAACTTTCGCCTAAAAACTGGTACAGAAAAACAAAATTACATTTTTTCTGTCAACACATTATAATTTTATAATAGCACCTTTTTTTGGGTCTAAAAGAGTTCAATATGGCTTAAGAAGAACAATATTGCGTACAACGTTATCTTCAAAGTACAAGCTCTATAGAGATTATTTAACCTAGCAGAACCGATAACAAACGTAATCAAACGTCCGCTAAGCTGTGGTAGCCTGCATTTCTCTCTCGACCATTTCTTTAGCTACTAAAATAATCTATTGCCTTATTTTGTTTTCCCTGTTTTACTTTTTATTATGCTTCAAGTGTAAAGAGAAACCAACTGAAATTCAACTAATGAGTCAAAATGATAATGCGAAGCATGAGAATAATAAAGCGAACTTTTAGCGACGGCATCCAGTAAGAGCCATGTGGTGCGAAAATAAATTATGCAACCATAAAGTAAAGTATTAACCTCAGAACTCTCGGACTCCTCATCATCTACATTTAAATCCAACAGAGAAGCACCCTCTAAATGACTCCTAGCCATTTGTAGCAATATTACTGCATGTTTCACTGTATCTAACAAGCGATTCGCTGATTTAACTAAATCATCAATTGTCTTCTTCATTTCAGTGTTTGCTGATGTAGACAATCCTTCCAGTTCTCGGACCTGCAGTATTTAATTTGATCAAAATTCATATTTTATGCTTGGATGACATTATTTCTACCAAAATTATTCATCGAATAACTGAGGAAAAGAGACGTCGAGTTTAAAGGAGTAAGAAGAAATCAAGTGAACAAAACATTATTAGCCATATAACTTTTACTGAGTACTATGCTACCACTCTTAAAAACTAGTACTCACCAAGAGTGCTTGTTAATTGAATCAATTTCCAAAGAACATGGCGATACCTCATTGATCATATCCTGCAAATGTTTGTCCGCTTCAACAGCTTTTGCCTTCAAAACTGCTGGTGAATTTGATGAAGTTACACGATAATAACCACTCTGCTCATGAATGGCGGTCTCCAAAGCACGAATCCAACTGTTGCGTTCAACTTCATCCCGACCCTATAACAAGCAGCTTCTTCATCTTAATTGACACCTGTATTTCAAAATATTTCTATCGATTCTAGACTGTAATATTAAAAAAGTCAATTTCTACAAAACTTTAACACCAATTTAATGATGCTATCTTATATGATAAAATAGACTACAATTCATAAAACTTTCAGCAGGATAATATTGCTTTATAACAAGATTTCACAATTCTGAAACCCAAATTTACATCCCTCTTTAACAAAACATACATCTTGTATGTAAAATACCTGTAAATGAAATGTCTTGCCATCAACAGTGACAGTAAACAAGGAATTATTTTCACCATCGATACCGATAACAGCACCACGAAGACGTATGCAACCACGTTGTTGTCCTTTCATCATTTTTTCTCTAGAGGTGTAGTAATGAAGAGCATCATCTCTCAAAATGAACCATCTGTATTGCCATCCGTGAACGACGTTGGTCCACTTTGACAATGGACCTTCCATCCTCAACTTCCTCTACAACGACAATTTTTTTTATTAATTCAACTGAAATTTCTGGTAAAACCAGCACCATGCATAGATATAAAAAGCATAAAAGAAGAGTGCAAAGTAATAAGCAATTAAAGCCATTCGAAAGACCAATAACTGAATTCAAAACACTAAGCGAGAAATTCATACAACATAAATAAACATATAAATATTTTAAAGTGAAAAAATACTGAATAGAAATGAAACACAAAAAAAAATTTGTCTATAACCTATGGAAATATGGAAATTTTATCTTGTTACATTCTGATGCACAAAAAGTTTATTCTTTTGCCGATGAATTTGGTTTAACGATTTGAAGGAAACAGTAGAAAAGTTTAGATGTTGCCAAATTTTGTAAACTATAAGCCTATAAAAAAGCTTACAAATCCTTCAATTTTCATCCCTAATTTGAAAGGGAAACCGAAAATTTACATTTAAAACTTATTCGAAAATTTGGATAAATAAATCTGGATTTTCAATGCCCCTTCCCCCTCCTTAAGTTACAAAACGGATCACTTCAATCCTCCTTGAAAGTTCAGACCGAAATTTATTGTCATAGCAGCAATTAATATATTTGAATTTAAACCAATTTATTGCCATCCATACATCCCTATAAAGGAAATGAAATTCCTACAAACGGAATTTGCATCAGCTGTAATGAAGTATAATTAAAAAATCTATAAACAATGGTATTTGTTTAAACCAGTAGCCTTTTTTTTTTTTTTTTGCGAACAGCACTTCTTATTGAATGAAATTTTCGCCTAATTATAACTGTCATTTAAAAGGTTGATATTGAAAGGTTAAATTGCAGAACATTCAGATCGCAATTCTGCACAATATACTCTTCATTTCTTTCTTGCATAGACTCTAGTTCAAAACTATCTGAGATATGCATACACATAATTGTGGCGAGAAAAATATGTTCTAATGCTAAAAGCAAATTTCACATTTTGAAGCAATAGTTTAAAGAAATAGGAAGAAAAATACAACAAACAAAAGCATTTAACAATATGGAAAAGATGCCTGAGTTCCTTTATAAGTTTTTTTTTTTTTTTTTTTTTTTCGAATTACTGTTATTTGCGGGTGATATAACAAACATTCTGATGGTGAAAATAAAACTCAAAATGCCGTACATATGTAATGACAGTTAAACAAACATCAAATAGACTAGAAACAGAACAATCAATGAAACGATAACCACAAGAAATTCACTGTTTCAACTCTTACCAACAATTCAAATTTGTCCTAACAAAACAATTAATGAAATGAAATTCAATTTTAAATACATACAACAGTGTTAGTTTCATAACATACTGAGTTGTAACTTCTTTAACAAATAGGAAATCAGTTAAGCGTTGTTACGTGAAAACGTATTCAAGAAGACTAATGTTTGAACGTAAGTTTTGCAGCAGTTAGTTTGTTTTAATGAATTATTAACATATAGCTAAATAATTCATACTTTATTATTTCTGTATATGAACCAGTAAGTACTAGTGTTATAACATACTTTATCATAACTTTTCCAAAAAAAAAAAAAAAAAAGAAAAGTAAGCGTTGTTACGTGAACATATATTCACGTAAAGTAGTGCTTAAACATTAAGTTGTACAATATTTATCCCGTCTTCTGAACTACTAATATACAGCTACATAATTGACTTATACTAATTGAGTACGAAGAAGACTGGAAATGTCAAATGTCAAATCTGTCAGGATGAGCATCCATCTTTCATCTTATTTTTTTTAATTTAACGGACCGCATTAAAGTTTATATGTGAAATTTGATTCCCATTGGATGATCTACGATCGACTGATTTTTTTCCTCTTTTTTATTTCTTCGAGATTTGTCAAGAATTAGGATGATTGTTTCTTCCATTAATCTTTACATCGAATTAATTTAAGAAAGAAAATCTAAATTAGAAAAAAATTTTTTTTTTTTTGTTTCACGAAATACCAAGTACTGATCTCAACTATTCTATCATTTTATAGCTTGTATAGGAGAGAATTTAAATTATTTCCCGAAATACTAAATATTGATCTTAACTGTTCTATATATTATTTTATCACTTATATCGAGGCAGTTTTATGTTTTTAGAAATGAAACCTATCGAGTGATAGAATATTAGTAAATTTTTCATAAATTTTTATTCGAAAAATTTATCATTAATTAATAATCGAGTAGAAATTGCACCTTTCTCTAATCTTTTTTTTTTTTTTTCTTTTTTTACTCCATTGGATCTTGTATTATTCAAGATGATAATAATGTAATATTTTATTTGTTACAATAATCTATATTCATCAGTGAAAGCATACAGTACAGTACATTTAACAGTAAGATGGTATCAAAGCATACATTGTTGATAGTAGAACACTGTCCTATTATATTTATTAGATTTTATTGTAGCATCTTATAACAGTATACTGATGATGACATCATATGACAGTTATACCAAAGGTAATACCATAATTTTTAAGTCTTCAATAAATTTTACCTTAATTATTTTCTTTTTTTTTTTTTCTCTCCAATGAATGATAGATTGTTGGAGGGGAAAAAAAAAAACACTGCTATTAAGATGGATTCATTAGAAATTTGCTCAGCTGTTTGCATTTCGTGAAATGGCTTAGTTTTGATTTCTCATTTATTTTTCAATTTTTTGAAATATCAAACAAACATTTCTTTCCTGTTTCATTCTCCCTTTATGAGTACAATGTATATGTTTTCATGAATTTGATTTGATAGATTTGTTTTTTTTTTTTTTTTTTTTTTTAAAGGAGTGAATTAGAAAGAACGAAAACTTTTAAATACTTTTATCCGATGTCTTATTTTGGTGATTATCAAAATGATGAGAAATGTTGCCTGTTAGTGTATTTGAAATTCTCTCCTCAACAACATTTAAAGTTTTTTTTTATTTTTAAAATGATTGCTGTGGTTATACTTCACACAAATTTTTTTTTTTGTTAAGCTATACTTGTACCATGTGAGACATTTGATAGATGACTTCCGATAAGTCTTGTTACGAAGCTATAAAAGAGAAAAATATTTGCTTCAATTGAAATTATATGAATTCTCAGCTTTTTCTTGACAAAATATTTTGTTTAAAAATTATAAAAGGAAAATATTTTTTTTTTTTTGTTTTAAATGTCAGGTAACAATGAATTATTGTTATTGTTGAGATGTTTAAAGAAGTTCAACGTAGCATATGGCGGCATGCACACCGTCATATGCGAACTTCACGAGCCTATACTGATGCACAACTTCGATCTAGCGAACAATCCTGTACCGTTATGGATAGAGCTATCGCACGAATTGATATCGCACATTTACCTGCTAATCATCCTACGGAAGATTATTATGCAGCTGCAAAATGTCTTTCATCCGAAGCATTCCTCTTTGGTAATAATCACTGTTTTTTTATTTTTTTTATTCCATTCTTTTTAGTCTTTTCGAATCTTCACTTTAGATTAGATGAGTAAAGATATGTCCATCATTGATTTTGAATTAAGTAAGGGATTGAAACTAAATGAAAGGAATGAAAGGTATTTTCTGAAAAAGAAGAGGGATTTTTTATAACTTTCATTTAACCACTGAAAATTGTCATTATGAGCTCATAAATTAGATTAAAATCCTTGAGTTCGTTTACCGATAAATTGTGTTATCATAATACCTTTCCAGGTGTATTTGATGGACATGGTGGTGGTGCATGCAGCCGTCATATTTCAACACGGCTATTTGATTACATATCCGCTTCTGTGTTGAAACAACATATTGTCACCGATTTACCCATCAGAGATAGATTACATTGGTTTTTCACGAATGGTGATTTACTCGATGAAATATATAAGTTAGAAATTTCACTTGGTATTTTTTCCCAGAAAATTTGCGCATAATTCCTCCTCTCTTCTTTGTCCTTCTTCCCAAATTGCCACTACTTTTGAAGTTGCTGATTTCTGCTATAAAGGTTGTCGGAAACGGGTTCTGAAAACACTACAGTTTTAAAATCATTCCTCACTGTGGGAGAGGATTTTTGGAATCTGGAAGAAATAATTCGATTAAAGAATACTTTCATGTTTTAGAGAAAAACATTTAAAAAACGTCGAAAATTTTCATAAAGAAGCAGTTGGCGACTCGACGTTGACAACAGTGAGGAAAGCCCTAGAAATTTCATTTTGTGCATGTGACAGTGATTTATCCGCTAATGCTTTGGACGAAAAGCACAGTGAGTTGTCAAAGTGAGTTCAGTTTTAAGTCTTTGAATTCGGTAGCTGGGTTTATTGAGAGATTTAGCTAAAGTTCGTGTAGGTCTATAGTATCACGTGATCAACAGTAGGGCTGTAATAAGTAGTGGCAGTAATGTGTGCTTACGACTAAAGAAATGAAGCTTGAATGATTTCTAAATCTTTTGCAATTCATAAAATAAAGTTAAATTTCAAGATAAAAAGTGTTCGTTTTAATTTTGAAAATTTTTCGAAGAAAATTATTGAAGGCAATATGCTGAAATGGTGATGGCAGGTTCCTGTGCAATTGTAGCTCACATTCGTGGCGTAAATTTGCATGTAGCAAATGTGGGTGACAGTGCAGCGGTACTAGGATTACATAGCCAAGGTGTTATCTCAGCCATGCCTCTTTCGAAGCCACACTGTGTTGATAATGCTGATGAGGTAGATCTGTTTCTTTTATTACTTGATCTTGATTTAAACTTCATGAGATAAAGAGAACCGGTTTTAAATGGGATTTCTAAAAAAAAAAAATGAAAATTTTGACACCAATAAAGTTGTTGCCATAATAATTTTAGGAACTTGTAAGTGGTAGTTCGACTTGCAAATAGTTCTAGTCAGGTAATTTGATCACAGCCTTTTCTCTAAATGCATCTTTAGCTATATAGTAGGTCATGACTCATTTGAAATGAAATTCAATTTATAAAACTTCATTTATCCACTTGCAGGACATCCTGTTTTTAGGTACAGCGAATTCGAGATGCTCATCCACATAGTGAAACGAACAATGTGATAATCGGGGGTCGGCTTTTTGGTGAATTATTTCCTTTCAGGGCATTTGGTGATGTTAGATACAAATGGCCAGCCGAGCTACAAAAGGAAATACTTGGTGCGAAGAATCATTCCCTACCGTATGGAATGGACTCACCACCGTACCTTAGCTGTTTACCAGAAGTAAGCGCGTGCCGCGTAAATTCGTATAATGTGCATATTAGTGTGTGCGTCATTGCGGTAAAAACGACTCTTACTTAACAGGTCTTGCAAAAGATAATGTTAAGGAAATATAATCACTATATTATTTTTCCCAATGGATTATTTAAAGTAAAATTTGAAACTTCAAATTCGACGAGAAAGCGTACTCTCTTTTTCACTTTTTCCTATTTTCTTTAATATTCCTAATTCGTCTTAATAAGATTTATTTTTGTAGGTGTTGTATCATAAGTTGTCTCCTAATGATCACTTCATGGTGCTTGCTACAGATGGTCTTTGGGAATGCCTTGATCCCGACACAGTAGTGCGGTTGGTATTCGATCATACATTGGGTATGCAAACCCTCACTTCGTATACACCTTTTGCAGGAACTACATTAGCACAGGTGCTCAAATTTTCCTTCACATGTTGCTTTTTTCTTTGAACTCACTCATATTTATCTAGATCGCTATTATTTTTTAAAATTGCAGCTACCAGATTGAAGATCTAAATCAAGGGGACATTGTAGAATGACTGTTGTGACGATTCAGATAGTTCGAATAGTACCATTCCTTAAGCAATTTCATTTCAGGTTCGCGAAGACTTAAAACAACGATTGCATAGAACAAGTAAGAAACCGCTGGATGAAAATAGCGCTACTCATCTACTTCGCCATGCTTTGGGTGGCCCTGGAGAAGTTTCGACTCAGTACTTACGACTAATCGAAATGTTGCAATTACCACCTGATGTAGCACGTAGGTACAGGGATGATATCACTATTATTGTCATACATTTCAACCAAAAATATCTTGAATGTTCAAAAATCTAATCTGAAACTTCGTAATTTGAATGGAAATGAACTTTACTATTTATTTTGATTGATGTTTCTTTTCGAGGTTTCGTTCACCAACTCGTTTGTCATTGCTATTGGCTTAGCTTAATTCACAAACCACCGGGATTATAAAATCATTTGATTTCTAGTTATTCCTTCTAAGTCTCGTCTTTCATTATCATTTATATCTCCACATATGCATCTCTACAACGAAGCAGTGCTGAATAATGTGTCGAAATGTAATATTCGTTGTTTTTTTGAGTGCTCTTCAATGCTTATAATTGTGCCTCTATTTCTATAGTGAGAATAATGTAATAAGCCTGAAAAACAATTGCCTTTTTTCTCAAACATCTTAATTGTTTGAACCGTTTACATTGTAATTGTGTTTGATATTCACTTTCACTTCATTTGACATTCACTATGTCAACTAAATTATTTGCAAGATGATTTTAAAAGATCACAGAGGGATATTTATAGTTCTCAATATTTTAGTCCATCCCGGTATCTGCTATTGTATGGCCCAGTGAGGTTGCATTTTCATTGTTTTATGTCGTAATCTTACATCACATACTGTATTGTTTTTACCTTTTTGCATGCCTTTGATTTTTCCTTAATTGTTTACCATTTCAAATTGCGACTCAGACTTTTTTATTTTGGAAACATTGCTCATTTTTGTAAATTTTTATTCGTCAGTACAAAATTATGCACTTATTTGTTTATTTTGCCACAAGCACAAACAAAACATAAACAATACATTGAATACATTGAGAATAGCGATGTTGTTACTAAAAAGCACTAGTAGATCGAAAACAAAATCCTTTCCAAACAAGCCTGTCAAATCAGATTTCAGAACTGAGAATCCCGAAGAGAATATGTTACAGGTGCTGAATGTGATACCTAGAGCTGTGAATAATTCGTCTAATTATTTTGTTGATTTGAGCTCAAATCTTGCCTCGTAATTTCCTTTTTTATATTGTCATTCTGTAAAAATCGTTTTTTTATATTCTGCAAGCAAAGAAAAAAAAATGAAAATTAGGAGAATGATTATTCTACCCTGCAGTACATCGGACGGTCTGAAATTGGAAGTTTTTGATTCGAAACTACACGTATGAAAGAGTTTTACAGAAGAAATCTAGAAAACCATTTTATGATGGAAATAGTGGTACCTGCTGTGTAAGTTCCTGCTGGATGTTTGCATCTGCTAATGAAGCGAGGTAGACAAGATTTCGGTGGAGAAGTTGCTGATATTGAAGAGCATCATTTGCCCTGAAACAAAAATGAGGGTTACCATAAATTCTTTCTCTAACTTTTGGCTCCTGTTCTCAATAACTTCACTAATAATGATACGATGAACACAACGGAATAAATGATTGGAAGTGGGAAATAACTGTGGTCTGCGTGGATTCATGAAACACAGCACCAAACATCTTTCTAATTTGCTGGTAAAACTAGAATGATCAAAAGGCCTGATCTTCAACCAAAACAACTACACTGCGTGATTAGCAACTTCACTACACACTTGTTGTTGGATCTTTGGCTTCAATATCCATTTACTAGAGCCGAATAACTCGTGAGGGAGTATGCAAAAGAGATTAAACTTTTTACAATCTTGAACGAACCTTCCCATGCTCTGGTACCGCACGATAACTCTAATCAGTTGACCATTCTCATCCAACATTTTTTGAATCGTGGCTTTGTCTGGTCTCGCTCCAATTTGTGCATTTCCCGCAAATGCTAATGACATTTTCCCTACAGTCATTCTTTCGACATGAAAAAGTCGCTGAACTGTATTTATGCGCACAAGCAACGGTTTCAGTTTGAGTAATGGAAGGTCTGGAAGCCATCATATTTTATACGTCCGATTTTTTTATACTCAGCGAAGAATTTTTTTTCCCAGCTAATTCTTAATGTTGATGTTAAAAATACGGCACATTTCGGGCATCTTCCAAATGCTTCGAATGAGTCCTTCAAGAAATCGCTATCATCAATGCTCACAATTCGTTTTTTATTAGCGCGAAAAGGTTGCAGCATATGAAAGCCCAAGTGATCATGATAATGATAATGGATAGAACTATTTAAACTTATTTTATAAAGCTAATTTCACCTACGTGACCCTATCCATTGTTAACTACTCATATTCTAATTCGAAGTTTAATCCCTTTCTACCTAAATTAACAAATATAAACTATGACAATAAATTTTTTGGTTTAATAACCATAGTAAATAAGCAAATGAAAAGTTAAATATGACGAAAGCTTTATTAGTACAGAATAGTTCGCAAGTAAATGTACAAATCATTGAAATATATGCCAGACCTAAAATCTGTGTTTTCATTTTTTATAATCATCCGGCAGAAGATTGTGGTACCTTAAAACAAGACAGTACGCAACACAAACCATATGCGCTACTTAGGTATTGTAATGACAGGACAGATACTTAACTATCAGCAACTACAATCTGATTAGTTAAAAAAAAAGTTGTGGTAGATATAAGCACCTAAAAATGAAATACAACAACAAAGACATAACGGTTCAATGCATTAATGCAATCCAATCCGATCTGATCTACAAGTGACTGCTATACAAATATTACTTATTTGTAACTCTTGTTCGTTTATTCCATGAAAAATTCTCCGCATAACTTTTCGGCTTAATTATGCGTTCATTTGGTTCGATTACTTCATAATTTAAACCGTTCGTTTCACAGTACCGAATAGCATCTTCCTTCGATGCAAAATCAAGAGCCATAGAGATGTTACTTAATGGGTCACCTCTATAAACAAAACACAATAAAGTCTTATAATTTTCATAATTTAATAAATTTTAAATAAGAGTTAATAATTTAATAAAACTAAGAGTTAATTTCATTAACAGTATATGAAAGAAATCTTCCAGACTTTAGGACAATGAAATGAGGTTTAGTATTTCAACCTACACTCGCTATTAGATGGTCAACATTTAATGACAGGTTCCATATAAGTAGTACGAATGATTCTGGATTTAGAGGTAACCTATTTTATATAATTCTTTGACCTTTCATGTTCCACCAAATTTACTTCCATAAAATTTAAATTCCCTCACCAAAATTTAAAGTCCTTTACTCTTTTTAAGCAAATCTTTAACTAAAAGCAGTGATAACCGAAGACTTTATTAATTATAAGCAAAGTCATAAAATAATGTTGAGCTAATCAGAAAGCATCAGTATGATTCAGTCTGAAATCTGAATCCAAACTCTACTTTGCAGTACGGAGAAAAACTTTAGATTATCAATCAAGAGCAGCCAGAAGTTTGAAAGAAAGTTACCTCAGCATTTGAGAAGTACGAATGCTTTTGCTAGCAATAAAATGCTATAAGAGCAACAATAACAACTTACGTGCTAGACCAACCAATCAGTAAATTCTCCCATCTTTCTCCATTATCCAGCTCAATCTTCCACGTTCTTGTACGAGCCCATCCCGATTGAGTGGCCTCACGTGCCGGTCGATATATACGCACTCGACGACTGCGTAAAAAATCCAGAGGTACACCAGCAAGATCTATTGCCTGCTGTAATTTTTCACAGTTTCAAATTCTTAAATCTATACAGCAGCTTCCTGTATATTAATAATATTACTTACTGTTCCTAGAAACCAAATTACGTGATCAGGATTGCATTACTTGCATATATTCTTCCTTTCATTGATATTCATATTCAGATCAATCTAATCCTACATTTGACTTGAAATAAACAAACCTCTTGCATTTTATCCGAAACTTTAATCTTTGTCGGCATTTGTGATGGTTCCAATACATCATCAATCGATTTCTGGGTTACTGTTGAAATTGGATAGTGAATATGTGAATCACTGGTCTTATTCGCAAAACAACGAATTCCAAGTGCACGCAAAAAGTTGATAGTAGATATGGATAACATTTCAGCATAAAATCTACAGCATATATTACAAAGATAACAACAAATCAACAGTATCACATCTTTGCTTATCCTTTTGCAATATATGTCTTGTCATGCTTCCTAAAGCTAATTTTAAAAAATGAATAACATTCACTCTGATTTACTTTTTACTAAAAAATTTAAAACTGAATGATTATTGTGTAACTATCTTTTCCGAAGATTAACAGCACTGTTATACACTTCCTTTTTTTATTTTCTAGTCAAAATACTTTCAATTCCGATCTCTTCATTTCTCTCCTGAAATATTCTACTTCCATCGTTACTACTATCCGAAAATCTCACTTATTACTCCCACCTCTCATAACCCCCGTGACTTCTCACAAATATCAAACCTGACAAACTTTCTATCATCTCAAAGAATTAACGGACAATTTGCGGCTCGTTAAAACTTCACTTAGTTAGACTGATAGTTTAATTAAATTGTGTTGTAAAATTTTTACTTTTCCGGAATAGAATTGTCAGGAACGGTCAGTTAAATCGTCGTATTACGGTGAGAAACGAAGAATTATGGTAAGTTATTGGTTGTGATTAATTAATATAATTAATATTTGTTAGATAGAAAAAGTTACGTTGCGTTATGATTTCTACTACTCCTGGATTGGAATTTATTTATTTACAGTACTGTGTCTTGACATTATTCTTATTACATATATGTTAAGTAAATGCCAATGGATTATTTTAGGGTAAATTAAAGAAATCTCGAAAATTTGCTACAAAATTGGCTAAAATGATCAAACCAACCGATTCTCGAATGTTTGTTTGTTTATCTATTTTGAAGATTTAATTTTCTGTCGGAAAAGAAGTTACACAATTTTATAAATTAGTACTGTTGTTTTGGTTTAACAATTGATATGTCAAAGCATAAGGCCTAATCATTTATTGAAACATGTTATGTGGGCTACTCTTCAGCTACTAGAAAACGAGAGATGAGTTGTTACCATCTTTGTAATGAGGCAGTAGGTAGGCAGTTCCAAAATATGGTTGAATATTGAGCCCATACTTGAGATAATTGAGAAAAGCTTAGTGAAGTTTAAGTGGTTCAAGTCAGTAATGGTCAAGTAGCATGTAAATTAAACGTGGTAGTTTAATTTCTAGTAAGTGCTCCATCGAATAGATTAGAACAAGTAGTTTGAGTTACTGAAGATTTAACCCATGGATGGAATAAAAGTGGAAATAGTTCGATGATTAAGACCGTAACTGAGCGTGATAATATGCAGGCCTATCAATATCAAGAAGTATGCTGCAAGAAATGATCCTATAAAGTTGTTGTAATGGTTTACCTATTTTCAGCAAAGAAAGTGATCGAGTTATCAGGAAAAAAGACAAAGACGACAAACAGGCGTTAAAAGTTGTCGAAGCGTATATTATTTTTTCTTTTTTTTTTCAACTTCCATTTTCCTGTTTTTGGTTCTTCATTTTTAATTTATTTATATCTCTCCCATAATTTTCAGACCTCAAGTATCAACAGCAATGTTTTTGAAGTATAACACCCAACTCGGACCACCATTTCATATTATTATCGATACGAATTTTGTCAATTTCTCCATTAAATATAGAATTGATATTATGCAGGGATTTATGGATTGTTTATATGCAAAAAGTTCGTTTCATATTAAAATACAATTTTCCCAAATTAATTTTCTTAAAGTTGAAAGGTTAAAAGTTGATTAACTCTTTTGATTTGCAGCGATACCGTATGTAACGGATTGCGTTTTGGGTGAATTGGAAAAGCTTGGACAACGATGCAAAGTTGCTCTGAAAATTATTAAAGATAATCGGTTTAAACGTTTGTCATGTTCTCATAAAGGAATTTATGCCGATGATTGCATCGTGCAAAGGGTTACACAGGTATACTTAATTATTTACTTTATTTCAGTAATGGGAAATATTCTTCAAATTTCAAGAAAGCGCAGAATGCGATGAATTGTGTATGATTCTCAAGTTTAAGTAGTTAGTAATTTCTGGAAGGGAAAAAAAATCCCTCGAATTTCTCGCAAGAGATCTTTACAAGCCTGTTCAAGCGGAGATTGTTTTCATCAAAGTGTATCTTCCTAATTTCATATTACTTTTCATTCTTTTAGCACAAATGTTATATCGTTGCCACCTGTGACAAGGATTTGAAACGACGGATTCGTAAAATTCCAGGTGTCCCCATTCTGTATATTAGACAACATCGATTTTCAATAGAACGTATGCCTGATGCATACGGTGCTCCCGTGAACTAACATCCCGTGATTTCTCAGCATTTTCTGAGTGGAGAAAGTCACTCAATACTTTTGAAATACTTCTTTTTGAAATTAGAGTGTTGAAGTGTTCTAGGAACAGTAAGAAAAAACTATTGCTCTTATTGAAGTTGCTCCACTGAATATACTCTGCTTTTGATATTGCCCGCTTATGTTAAGCATGGATATTCCAAACCTCTTTTTTTGGTCTCTTCTCCACTTAGGACTTATTCTTGTTACGTTTTATATTATCTATATTTTATGCTAAGTAAAAAATGTTATATCAGGATACAGTTACAACTCTTTATCATAAATAAAGTGAAACATGATATAAGTTATAAACATTTCAAACCAATAAATAGTAGCAAAAATATTTTAGAAGCAGGAAACACATGAGCAGACAGTCCAACATTTAATGTTAATAAGTTATGTTAAGCAACAGAGCTAGACTTTAATTGAACAGTTGAAATAGTCGACTGTACTCGTCACTCTCATGCATGTTATGCGTATAATCCAAGTCGATAAACTTTTGTAGCAAGGAATGAGTGAAGAATGAAAACGACTGGTTTTGGTGATGAGAGCAAGTCAATTTCCTGAAAAATGATGGAATAGTGTCAGCGAATTGATCCTTATCCTAGGATTTGAGCTAGTAAGTTAAAATTTATTCCACATTTCGAAAATATGTGAGATATGCACCTGTTCGCCGGCAGGTGGACCAAAATCGATCCAAAGGAATCTGTTTCCGTCGTCACCGGTGGCACGAATAGTTTCAAATGGATATTGCCAACGGATTTGGCCGTCATGACTAATCAGACTTAAACCTTTGTCGAGTTGCAATACCAACTCACACTGCTCGTCTTGCCAAACGCAGGCTATAAGTTATCATTTAGGAGATATTTGCTGTTTGATGTTGAAGATACAAAACTTGGACAATAACTTCATATTGATGATATAAAAGCAAACTGCACATTATACTATACATCGTACTTCGTTTATCACAAGAATCTTGTTATGTATAAAATAAAGAACTAACGGCACGAGACTTGTCCAGTTTTGGCGCATGCTTCGTAGGTACATGTAACAATACTTTTTATCCATGAAGCCAAATCTCGATGAGTTTCCACGCGTAATATATGTGAACGAACACCTTGCTGTGTACCTGTTCTCGTTGTAAATGATATTACATCTGATAAGCCAGATATAACAGGAGCAGTTCTGAATTTGATGCATTACAGATTTATTTGATTATATTTGTTTACCTCAAGATAAAGCAAATAATTTATAAAGTGAAGTGTGCTTGCTTGTCAGTAAGTGTTTCAGTTGAATGCTATAGACAATCTATAGTACACCATTTGTCCGAACGAAATTTAAACGCGATTCCAAGAAATTTTTCCTATTCGTTTCGTGACTTTATTTTAAAATTAGTGGAGTGGAAAATACAAAACATAGAATTATCATGACCGATAGAAGATTACACATTGTTAGCCTATTAGTATGAAACACTGGATCTTTGCGAATTCAGCAGTAAATTCGAATTACAAGATTAATATAATTAATTTAGCACATTTTACCGTGATGTTGTCTGCACTACGCGGGTGGCGATAAGCGGTCTGGTGACTTTTGGAGAAGCCCATTCCGATTTCAACATCGGAACGGAGTCGTAAAACAGTAAATCATTGAGAGTTAATGCTGCAAACATCGGTCTCCAAACGGTTATTCCATTTTCATTAAGCGTCTGTAAAAAGGGATGATTAAGATGGAGATACCGAGCTTTTTAGTAATACGTACCTTGCTTAATTTTAGAAAACCTGATGGATCATGAATACCACATTATCTCGTGGATCTCAGCAAAGGCATAGTCAGTGACATAGAAAACATATTTCTAATTACTCCGTAATTCTTTTTACATAACTCGTTATTGCTTTTTGCAAGCCAGAAACTATGTATAAATCGCTCACGAAAGTCATAAAAATACTTGGAACCAACTTGTTCAATAATCCAACCCATTTTGCGTACTTGTGGATTATTTCCAAGCATCAAATTTACTTGCGCTAACGCTTGTGTTAGCAGTGCACATGAACAAATGTGTACAGTTTCGAACCATGCATCTGCTTCTAATGAATTACTGCATCTATAAAAAAAAAAAACAAGTATGCAGGTGATTTGTGAAATTAAGAAAAGAAGTGCTGATAACAATTTAAAAATTACACTTTCCAGGTAAAAGACTCATCTTTTCAATTTCATTTTAGAGTGTTTTAACTCTTTTTTTGCTCTACTCCTCTTTGATAAGCATCGAAAAAACAAAGGATTAGAATAACACCAGTTAAAATTTTGAAATATATGCACATAACATGCTCAAATGTGAAATGAGGCTATATTAAGATATTAGTATAACACTGCTATTAACTGTAACTGATAGACCTAAACAGGAGCGTATATCGTCCTGAAGGTGATCTTATTTCAAACATTCTATTCTCGATGTCTTCAATTTGGAGAGTTGTACGTGTCACAAAGGCCAGTTTCAATGCAATGCTACGAATTCGATCATGCGAATCGTCATCCCACTGAATACGTTCCACCCAGTTTTCACGTTGAGCACATATATCCCGCATGAAACGAACTAAAATTGTCAAATTTCAAGAAAAATAATTTATGAGATAGTAAGACGTTTCAAGCATAATTTGGAAAAAACTGCTAGGATCTTAGACCGAAAAACCGCGAGAAAACCAAAGAAGATAAACAGAAATAACTTTTAACAAATTCAATAAATGCTTATGACTTATAAAATCAATTCTGAAAGCAAAACTAACCGTGTAAGTCGACGATACGTCCAGCTTTCTTAAGCGCTCTAACAGCTTCATCGTGTGTAGCATCTTCTAGCGATTCACCGTTTACCGCAACGATAGTGTCACCAACAAACAATTGCCCTGTTTCATCTGCTGCCATACCTTTGAAAATTTTGCTGAAAATATTCTTTCCTATTGAACATCAAAAAAAAAATCTAAATTGAAGAAAGCTTGAAAAAAATGAATCTAAAAACAACCAATACAATGAATTACTAAGTACCAAACTCTAAACACTATTAAACTGTCAAACTAATAGAATATGTAATGCCATATAAACATGAAAAAAAAAAAAAAAAAGAAATATATATAGTCAAATAAATATAATAATGAAAATGATTGAAATTAAAAATTACCTGATAATAACGGGCATATCATTATCACGGCCACCTTTGATGCTAATACCCAAGCCACCATCATGTTTTACTATTCGAACTGTACGTATATCAGCACCTTGTCCATGATCAGCATCTGCTGGTGCACTTAATGTTAAGGCTGTTTCATCTAATGTAGCACAAACCTTAACCCATTCACCGGCAATGTAAACATCCAGAAAAGATCCTCTCACCGATGCCATCCTTGCATCTTCACCATTCTGCAAAAAATCACATGTTACACCAATCAAATCCAGTTATCTCTTTTACCTCTCTTCTCTTCTCATTTCATATTAATACTCTCTAAGAAAGTAAACAACAATCTTTATATCTTGCAATTCTTAACCTACTTTAATGTTTGAAATGGATTACGAATTTGTAGAATTTTTTTCATTCTCTTCTTACCTAATGATTCATCAGAACTATTTGCTTCCTCATTACGTTGTATACCTTCTATAGTTTCAATTTGTGGAATTTTTTTTTTTTTTTCAATCAATTTGGAAGATAAAAAAAAAAAAAAAAAATCGTTCCTTCAACGATTCTAACATTTTTCTCTTTTTTTTTTAAAAAAAAAAGTTAAAAAAGTGACGAAAAAGATAGATAGATGTAAAGGGAAGATTTTTTAAGCAATTGTTGAGGCAAGTAAACTTTGGAAGGATATTGACATAAGCTATAGGCTTATTTTTCCAATATAAGAAGAGAAAAACACTAAGCCTAAATATCCCTTGTTTATCATCAAATTTGCATCATAATTTATGAAGAGAGATAGAGTGAAGAAAAAAAAAGGCCCAATAAAATGAGAAGCCTTGCACTCGAATATCTTCTCTCTCTCTCTCTCTCTCTTCATCCTAGATCGATCTGATTCAATCAAGTAAGAGAAATCTTCATTAGGCAATAATTCTTGAAAGATTTCGATGATACTTATGGTATTGAGTCTCACAAATGCTACGAACGATAAGAGTGATAATATGTTATCATTTTTATCAGTGATGATAGGAGTATCGACTACGAAATTGCGATTATTTATGATCGAAAGTATCTTTTACTTTTATATCAACTTTCCTAAACCTTGAATGATTTATAATTCTTTTTTCTGTAATATCTATTCAATACTTCTTTGAAATATTTATTTACTACGTACTTAATTTTTGTAAACATATAAAAAAATGATTGATTCTTTTCTTCTTTAAACAACTTAAATATGATTAGATTGGTGGTAGCATTCAGAATCACATTTATTCATTTGTGAATGTAATTTATTTTAACCATAATTTATTTATTTTCATCAAAATAATGCTATCATTGATTCATTTCTGAAGTATTTCAGTTAGGAAATAATTTTTAAATTTCTCCAAAATTTAAAATTTTTTTAAAACTTCGAAATATTAATTAATTGAAATGAATATTATAATATCTATCGTATCTTATTTCGGAAAATTTTTCTCATCTAAAAAAAAAAAAGTACCCGCCATAGTTATAATAAACAAATAAATATATACTTCTTATCCCGCCTCTTTTTTTTTCCCTCACACCTGCCCACCATTCTACTTCCCACATTCAATCATTACCTGAAATATTCCGGTGGAATTTTTTTACTTCAGACCGCGACTTATGCAATGGCCGTCGTTAAAAACTGCATCACTAGAGTGTGGGAATTGGGAGAGATTTTTCTTCTCCTCTACCATCAGTAGTAATCATCCTGTTAACTTAATTAGGATTGGGGAATTTTAGGGAAGGATTATTTTCGAAATGATAATATTTTTCCGGAAATTATCATTGAATTATTATTCATCTTAAATATTTCATTAACAAAAATTGAATATTAAATTGTTTTTATTGCTTTCTTCTTTTTTTTTTTGTGAAATATTATAGTATTATATGAGCATTAAGTATTTTTTCAGATTTATTTTTATTTCTGCACGATATTGATTAAGTAAAGAACAGCGAGTAATCATTATTTCAATTGAGATAGTATAAAAAAACAATACAATTAAAAATAAGTCAATTTGACTTATCTAAAATTGTGTAATTGGACATATATACACAGCTGATAGTGTATTTCAAGATGAGAGGGTTATTTTCAACTTTGTTTATATTTCATATTTGTTAATCTCTTTTCCATTCGTATTTATCTGCTATGCTTCACAACTGTCTTTCTCTATGATTAATATTGGCTTCATTACTCCCATGATAGTATTGGATAGTAGATATTGATTTCAAATTAGAAAAAGCTTACACTGTTGTTAGGAACATATAGACTTAGGAGTCAATACTATACTACATCTGTTCTTTGTTCACTATTTATTGCTCTTGTCTGACTATTTAGATTTTCGTTCAGTTGTTTTTGCCTTCCTTATGATGACGCATTTCGTCGAATGAAAAAATATCAAAATTAGCACTTTATTTGCACTTTTTAGAGATGAATGTGACAGGTTTCTCGCATCAAGTTGGTGGACATTTTGGAATATTTACATGTGGCGGACATATTTGTAAGCCATTGAATTCAAAAGAATTGGCTTTTTATAAAGAAATTGGCGACCGTTTTGCACCATTCACAGCGCATTGTTGTGGTTTGAGCTTAATTTCTTTTTATTTATCTTTTTTGATGTATTATAATAATGGCTGAAGCTGACGATTATAGTTGAGCAGGTTGCGCGCACCAACTGTAAAGTTACTCCCATCGGTTGATCTTGACTTTCTGGAAATCATGGATGACCTTCCGCCTTACCTCTGAATTTGTAATGAATATTTTCGGCGTTTCCAGATGGTGGAAGTGGCTACACGTCACGTTTAATATTTGCCTTCGATTTCACATTGTTGAACCTTCTGTCGATTCAGCAGATCAAGTTTTTTCTTCTGCAGAAAAACTGGAAATATGCAGGGGCATAGCTTTTTACTTGTCCGGATGCGTTTGTATGCTATGTTGGATCACTTCCCGACGATCTCCGTTAATTTTGTGCGCAGTTAAATAATTTGTCTTACATTGTTGTTTCATATGGAAAACCTTAAATTCTTAGATTTCAAATTTAAGGATTTGTTTTTTTTGCAATTCAGGTACAGTAAGTATCCAACCTCGGAATTCTCGAGAAGATGGTTTGGTATTAACCACAGATAGACCCGTTTTATGCCATCAGAATCCGTCATCCAGTGAAAAGCAGCTTATTTTTCGGTTGAACAAAAATGGTAGAGTCGAATCAGATCAGCATTTCAATGAATGGGCGAAACAGTGTCAGACTAGATCAGTACAAAAGTTATTAAAGGTAAGCTTTGAGAAGCGTTTTTCACAAAAAAGAAAGGAGAAAGGAAGCCTTATTCGGTTGAAATATTTCACGAATACTGCATTTTATGGCAAAGCGTGAAGGGTGAATCCTCCTCCTTCACTTTCTCCTCCTTTTATATGTGTGTTTTCGCTTTAACATTATCATTGCAGCCAGCAAACGGTCTTAACGCTTTCTTCTAGAAACAGAAGAATACCCTTGCCATCAGTTCCTGTTGGATACCCGCTAAAAGTGTCCATTCAATCGTGTTGGTGCTCTATTTATTGTTGCTAATATTTAAAAGAAAAATTGCTCAAATTATATATCCTGATGGAATATAGTTTTTTCCTGCGTCATTCTAAGTTGTCGTATAACCTCCCTTTTATAGGGTTACGCATTGTTTTTGCTCTTAGAAAATACGGTATCCCGGTTTTCACGTCCATCTGTTATGGATTTGAAAATGGGTACACGACAGTACGGGGATGACGCAACTGATCAGAAACGACAATCCCAAACCAATAAATGTCGCGAATCCACAAGCGCTTCCATTGGGATTCGGCTTGTTGGAATGCAGTTATATAGGTAATTTCGTTTGAGAATTGTTCAGTAGTTCACGTCACATTCTTATCCTTTAGCTACGGATTTCAATTAAATTATATTTTATCGCTAGTGGACAAAATTTACTTTGATCTTCTTTATCTGCGTTCCTGAGGAACAAAATTTAATCTTTCTTATTTGCAATTGTTTATTCAGAAATGTAAATTCATTTTAACTTAGTGTTTAGAGAAGAAATTGGTACATACGTTTACGTAAACAAATATGCGGGCAGACAAATGAGCTGTGAAATGTTTCGCGAGACATTAGCTGAATATTTTATTAATGCTGGGAAGATACGAAGCACTGCACTGCTGAAAAAACTAACCACTTTAAGAAAGGTGCGTGACTATATTGTATGAAGACGGCGTAAACATAATGTAGACATGCGATATGTGCTGGAGAAAGGGACGTGTTATTAACGTTGTTTTGAAGTCGATAAACTGAAATTATTGCAAATTATCTAGTATTTAGTTCATAATGTGGCGAAAAGATTTGTCCCTCATGTGGCATAGGTTTTTGATTAAATCGTAATGGCTCTTTCTCCTTCTTTAACTTACCATTGCTTATCTTACAGCGACTAGCCGAAGCTGATGGCTATCGATTCTTTTCCAGTTCCCTGCTGATTGCATTTGACGGTAAAAAACGTGACGATACATCTATTGATCTGCGAATGATTGATTTTGCTCATTCAACGTGCTCCACTTTGCTGGATGATGTAAGATATATCGGGCCTGATGATGGTTACTTGTTAGGGTTGGATTTCTTGATTAGTTCGCTTATGGATATCATTAATCGATGCCTAACTTGACGTTATCTTCTCTAGATTTTGATTTATTCAAAGAAAAAATCGTCAATACCTCGTCCTCAGTTTTAGTAGACTCTATTATGGTCTCTTTCTTCAGAGATCTGTACATTCCTACATATTAAATGAGTGAACTACTTCTCCACAACTTTACCCTTATTATTTCTTTTTTTCTCTCTTGTTCATAGTGTGAAACTTTCATATGTCTTGTTGTTTTTGTGTGATGAAACTTTTTGCAAAATGAAATCCGTGAAATCATGCGAATTGAGTGCCAGAAAAGTTCATTGTTTCCTATATTTCATCTCTTATGACTTTCCCATTTTTGACATTACCTACATATCACGCATTGCCAAATATTTACTGTGAAAGAATGGGGTGGGTATTACCTCGTCTACGTTAATCTCCCAATAATAGCTAGGCAGTGTGGCGAAGCTAGGAGACCTCAACGAGCGAATAAAATTAAAAAGGTCTAGGCACAAGTTACTTAAGATCAACATTGCAAACTTTGCTTTGCTACCATACTTTGTTAATCTAACTCTGTCTTTGTGCTAATCAGTACCATTAGTCTTTATTAATCACTGCCACAGTCATGCTCAGCTTAACAACTTTTGATATGCGCTTATTATATTATTAGTTAATTAGGTGAATGACGTAACAACTGCCAGCTAACATAGTTATGGTAGTGACTAGTAAAGCAGTGGTTGCAACCGCTAGAGAGGTTACAAAATGTGATTTACAAATAGGGAATTTACACAAATGGTAAGACAGGAATGGTATCAGTGTGCAATCGGAAACTAGGACCAAACAAGACCAAATAAAAAACTACAATTGAATAACTGCCATGCGTGATATCTAGACTAATCAACACCTCATATACATTGATGGCTAAACACTTCCAAAGTTTCCATGCATTTTTGAAAGTTCCGTTATTCAGATGATGATAGTACAGTCGACAGTTTAGCCATCAGATGAAAGCTTAATGCGAACCCATATGGAATGATGTCGAGTAAACGGTTGGATTAGGGTTTACCTACTGCTTAACAAGGAATAATGAAGTTTACCAAACTTCATCTCACATTTCGGTACCTTTAACTGCCCTTTCTTGAACTCGAAACGATAATGGAGGTAAGGAGCACAGGGACTACAATAAAGGAAATAGAAACAACGGTCGATATCAAACAAATCTCATTATTAGAATTTGGTCCAGCTTTCAAACTTGCGCAGGTATTATCTCTCTAAAGAGCGAAGTATACAAAAGAAAGGATAATATAACACATGACGTTATGCATCGACATCTGTCAAAAGCCTCCTCCTATCTGACATTCGCGATTTTGTGCGACTTTTCAGTAATGTCCTTTTTGAAAAAGCGTGTAAAAGCATACCACAGAAGCACAAGAGTAAACCAACCGTGTTAACCTGCAATATAAGTAGTCAAAGCCCAGCTTATACTATTTCAAATAATTTAAGATTTTATGGACACTATTGGGAATGTTTTGCATGATGCACTTGACTAATGAACTTCAAATCTACGAATTTACATAAATTCACTTACCAAGGAAAAATAATCCCCATTAATAAAATGTGCCAATGACAATGTTACTACTTCCTGAAATATATTGGATAAGTTGAATAAAGAATACATTAATCTCAGTCGTTTTATAAAACTAAGACTGATTTTGTGAAAAGAGTGTTTTAACAAGGTCTCACCTTGATTATCCCAAATATGTTTAACGTGATACCCGATGTATATACAAGAAGAAGATATTCTGAAATATGTGGTTTAAAAATCGAAGGCAATCACTAAAGAATAGTGATGATTCACTACTTCTGATACCGTACTGTCAAGTTTACGGATAGATAACTCAGTCGGATTCTTCCCAGCGCCCCATGAACCCCAGCTGGAAGTATTCTGTATTACAGTCCAATCGATGACCAAGAAATTACACAATTTGTTGGACAGTTTAAGAAAAAATATTATATGCCGAGTATTCCCTCATATTTAACTACTGATTGGGTTTTGAATATTAAAGAATATATGAATCGCAAAATATTACCTGCCATTTCCATTGCAAAAGCCAAGAGACCACCGAAAGAAATAAAAAATAAAACGTAGAACGGCGCATGCTCATTAAGGTAATGCGTCACTTTATCAAAAGAAAGCTGAGAGCCTGTAACTGTTAGTCTTAAATTATTCCGCACTAGGTAATATTCGTACTACAAAAAAATTGTTACAATCGTAGTTACAAAAAATTATTTACACATACCACATTTCTATGCCCTACAAAATTTAGAGATCAACAAATGCGCAGACGTCAAAGGAAGAAAGTATGAAATTAGAAAAAGTCTCGAATACAGCATCGGATAAAATATGCCATTCAATTAAACTGTGTTTTTTTTTTATAGATTATAAACTACAGTCGGGAATATTACGCAACCAATTGATCTCTGATGACTAAGAATTTAAAATACTGCAGTATCTTCAGCTGATCACCGATGCGGTGGGATTACAAATCATTGCTCTTTTAATACGCCAATCTTTAGCCTCTTCTCAGAAAATAAACAGTTTAATTAGAAAAACAAGTTAAGAAAAAACAAGTTGATAAGGTGAGGTACTAAGGCGTAACTAAAATTTATATCAATTTGAGATATACATACTCTACGATATATTTTTTATGAAAAACTAGTGAGATTCAAAAACTCATCTCTGAATGGCTAATTTAGAGCTAGTTAGTGAGTTTTATTAATCTATTACCTTCATACATAAAGAAAAGAGGAAGGATGGCAAGAAACATCCATGGTTGTACATACGCGACCATATCTAGTGGATGTTTGAGTAATTTTTCCTCTCCTTGCATAACAATTTGTGAAACTGTCCATCGCAACCCAGTACATGCTGCTGCTAATTCAATCAACAGTAAACCACGAAGTTCGAACTGAACTGACCTGGAAAGGCAAATATTACTATGTTCATGCAATATATAAGAAGCAATTAAAAAGTATGAAATACTTAGATTCTTTCTTCCTCTACATGCAATGTAATAAGAAATAGACCAATATCACTGCAATCAATTTATTGATTTCAGGATAAGAATACAGTATCAAGCAATGTCACATTTCGTAAAATTCCGTCTAAAAATTCCAATAAAGATTAGGACGCCTGGATGATTATGAAAGAAATCGAATAACAAAAGTAACTGAATTTAGTTTTCGTGTTTCTCCACAAAGAAGTTGTAAAAGTAAGGAAACCTCCAAGTGAAGAGGAATAAGCCAAACGTAATAAGTCCAGCAGATATAACAAGAATAGGCCGCCATCGTTCCAAGTGTAACAGTAGAGCAAATGTAACCATAAACAAAATGCTACTCGATTTTGCCATTGTAAAGAAGCTTACTGTCACATATTTAAGACCCCAATTTGATAAACCTGAAGAAATCTTAGTTTAAGCCTAATCTCGTTGATGATGCTCAGCAGAAGCTTATTCGCCTGACATATTTTTTTTTTTTTTTCTTGTAAGCAAAATGGTAACTAAGATCGAAATGAACTATTAAAGATGTTCAGCATCAATAAGTTTTGTTGATCATTTCTGAACAAGATAAATGAAACGCACCAATATCCAAAGAAGCACATATGCCAATTGGTACCAGCCATTGCAGCTGGTCTTTGAACGAAATTCGAGTGCGTCTATCCGCCCGATACTCCATGATAAATCGAATGATCATGGCAAACATGTATTTGATGGCATAGTGGCAAGTGACGACAAGAAGAGGAAATTCGTAACTCTATAATAAGAAACTTTAAATTCAAGTTAACCTCATGAAACTAAATATTATTTGAAGCTCAGCTTAATTTTTAAACATAACATATGCAAATATTAAGAAAGGAAACAATAATTTATATGTTGCAACCTTGATGAACCACTTCTGAAAGAAAGTAAGTCCAATAGAGAGCGGATAATATATACACACGCCTGCCAATATATTCCACATATTAGCATTGTCCGGCACTTCCCCTTCTTTGTCTTCATTTCCGGATCTATTCCTCATAACGAAAATTACGTCATCTATAAATATTTGAACATGTTTTTATTATGCAATCACATAGTGTCTGAAACAGACGAATACATCTGCACTATGAATTCAGAAAGTAAAATATATGAAAAAGAAAACATATTAAAAAAGTTTTTTCCCGTAAAGCGCACATATAAGACGTAAGTGTTACCTTAGTAAAACTTTGAAACTTATTAAATAATTCTTCCTAGGGAAAATCTATTATTCCGAGAAAAAGCTATCGCACATTCCTTTGAAAATTTTCCGAATCGGATGCATGAAACTGGATGACGTCAATGAGGAACGGGATTTCAACTGAGATCTTTAGCTTGAAACTTCAGATCTTCTGATTGAGAGTTATGTAAAGTAAAACAGATCCAATATCAATTCAAACTAATTTGAATACCCAATAATAGCATAAAACAATAAACAAAATGAACTATTTCAAGTATTTATCAATTATCTTCACAATATAAACTAATAACATAATTACAAATTTACCAAAAAAAAAAAAAAAACAAAAACAAAAAGTGCCATAATTTTGTTTTCATAAAATTTGAAAAGTTTCATAGTTTAACAAATTTATGACGTACAATACTCCTTCAATCGAATAACAAAATGGTACAAAACTAAGACGTACGTAAATTACGTACGTGAAAGTAACCATCATGAAATGTAAACAAATTATAAAAATCGATTTGGTATGCAAATTTTATGTTGGGTATGTTATGACAATTGTTTATCCCATTAAAAATATTTAAAATTGATATGAAATGATCAATTATTGCTGATTAGTTTTTTTTTTTTTTTTTTTCTTTGATAAATTAATTCATTTCAGCTTATAACTTTCCTCTATCAAAGATTTTTCTTTCTTATCATTGTTATCATTATCAATGTTAGTGTCATCAAAATTTCATAAAAGAAAACGCGCCAAAATTTTTAAATTTAATTTTTGACAATTGATCATTGCATAATTTTCCTTATTATATGTGATTATTGTCATTTTTTTAAGGAATTAAATTAGAGAATATTATAACAGTCATATGTATTATTTAATTAATCTTAATTAATTTAATTATATCTTCATTGATTTCTATCAATTATGTACCTGGCATTAATAATGTCTGTTATGTTCTAATCGAATTTATTATCTTACGATTACTTTTTATTAAATTATTCAAATGGCATTTTTTTTTTTCATGCTATATTTGATATATTTTCAGTAAGCTACTTCGAAGTATCGAATTTCCTGTCCAAGTGCTCTTGAAGCTACGATCTTTGAGAGTTTTTCTGTTGAAAACAACTAATATAACTACTTCGAAACGAATTGGCAGAATTTCATAAAGGGCATTATATTCCCAGTTGTGGAATTTTTTACTGGTAATTCGAACTTTTCGTTAAAATAATTTAGCATTGCACTGTTGAACTTTTTGCAGATGGGATATATCGTGATACCGCGGGAAGAAATATTCGTGAATTATTCGTGGAAAAAAAAAAACGAGGCAATTGTAACGAATTTGCAACGGAATGTAAATAATGGACGTTTCAAAGATTGTTGAATGTCATCGTCAATTTGTTAAATGTAATAACAGATTGCTGAAGGGGAGTGGAGAAAAATGAAATTTTTTTTTTCAGGTTGAAATGCTAAAATGACAGGAAAAGTGTATTGAGTTGATATATTTGTAGATGGATCAACAGACGAATAACGTTCAGGAAAAGTGAGGGTCTTTTCAGATTTCGTTAATTTAACTTTCAGGTTTTAACGTCGAGATACTTCCCACTTAAGTAAACTTAAATGAATATTGACTTAACCCAAACATTTCATACTCTTCGATCCCTTATAGAAACAGAATTGTAGGGACTCTTCATCTTATAATAATGAAATGGCTGACTTTGGGCCATTGGTTTGCTTGAAACTTGCTTGGCCTAGAAAAGTCGGATTTTAATTGAATCTCTTCATTCTTATGTGTATATTTCCAGCTGTAAATTCAGCTCTTCATTAAACGAATTATGATCATTTAGTAATGTTCTTAAACATAACTTCAGTTACGGTTCTCGTTTGGAAAAAATTCACTCATTAGAAATTTTGGATCAAAAATTTGGTTTCCAACGTTACACTGATATAGAATGGAAGAATGCTTGGTTGTTGAATGTTCAGCCGGTAAGTTTTACTCATTATATTACCAAAGATCGATTATAGTTGAAATTAAACAGCACTTATTTGGAGATTGTAAAATATTTCGTGTAGCCACTTCCCCATATTTGATAAATTTTTAACAACAAAAGCAAATATTAAGCTATATCAAAGATATTTAAAGATTTAAACTTTAGTCGTCACTGTTTCGATACGAAATTCTTTTGTGGTGAAGCTCTTTAGTTATATGAAGGATGAAGTGTACATGTATATACATAAATTGATTTTGCGTTGGGCATAAAATAATTTCTTTTTTTCAAATTTGTTTGTCCAAAAATGTGTCTTCTTTAAAATATTATTTCCATGAAATTCGACGAATAAGTGAACAAAAAAATTCAAATTACGTATATCAAGAGTAGTCTTTGATGTTGCAGGCAGAGATGATAAATGAAGAAACGAAAAATATTATTGCAGTGTGCGATTTTTATTTCCTTCAAGAAGATGGAGGACGTTTTAAGGTTATAAAGCTAATATGCTATAAAGTTGATGACAGAAATAAGGAAGAAACATTATCTTTCGCTTGAAATTTTTACTGAGATTGAGAAAACAATTTCATATCATAAATAATTTCTATCATTTAGGTATCATATCCATTTCGTCCATATCTCTATATCGCAACGCTTCCTTCATTTGAACACCAAGTTTTGTCATATTTATCCAAGAAATATGCGAGTGTAATTACTATCGACATTGTGGAAAAAGAAGACCTTGATTTAGTGGGTTCATTTATTGATTTGGAAAAAGCTTTTCTTGAATTACCAAAAAGAAATTAAAGTCCTTGAGAATATCTTCACTTTTCTTGCAGAAAAATCACCTCTCAGGATTAAAACGAACATATTTAAAGATTTCATTTCCAAGTTCAAGTGAACTTCTGAAGTTTAAGAGAGATATCACACCAATATTGAAGAGAAATCAGGAAAGAGAAAAGCAAACAACTTCGTATACTAATCTTCTTACCAGGTTCATATGTCCTATATTTTCCTAACAAAAAACTCTCTTTTTTCGCTTCACGAAAATCTTTTACACTTGTTCTCGAAGTTTCGACATAATACGATTTTCAACAATTTTTAGACATTTTGGTTCACGGGAAGTGTTATTCGATGAAGGCGGTGTTTTAGAAAAAATTATTGATTTGAGGTTTTTTTCAGAACTTATCTCACTTCAAAATGATAAATATCATTTCTTAAGTGTTCATTAGAGATTCCTCGCAGAACTATTTACTTTTTTACTGCACGCCATCATTCCTCAAATTCAGTATTTGCTTATCCAACTCGATCATTCAGTGAGATAGGATGACCTAATTTGGTCTTCCCCTCAGCTTCAAGTCTGTCTTTTTAGCTTTTGTAATTCAAAAATTCAGACGATATGTAACTTGCGAAATTTATCAGTTAATTCCTATAAATTAGAGCACCAATTTTCCATCACCAATAAGCTTGCAATTGCAGGGAACATGATTTACCTTATCAAATGAGAGTGTGCATTGATCTGGAAGTATTCGTAGGTTTGTGGTATCGTGTAACAGGAAGAGATTTCGATCGAAAACCAAAAATAACTCGTCATCCAACTCTAATCGATCCACCGGAACCAATTATTTTAGCTTATGATATTGAAGTTACAAAGTTACCTTTGAAATTTCCGGATAGCGCTTTTGATGAAATCATGATGATTTCGTATATGGTCAATGGAAATGGTTTCTTAATTATTAATAGGCAAATTATTTCCACCGATGTGGACGATTTTGAGTATACTCCAAGACCGGAGTATAAGGTAATCTTTACTGGAAATTGATCAATTGTACATTGATAAATAGGACACGCTGTGCTCATTTTGGTGTAGTAATGCTGTTGCCTTTTCCTTTTAAAATGAATTGCAAAGAAATTCCTTACTTTTTCATATAAGGAAGTGTGGATGCATTTATTTTTTTGTTTTACTTGAACTTATTTGTTGTGTGATTAATGTGGCGTAGAATTTTTTAGATTAATATCTCAGAATTTCCCTTATGCCTCATTTTTAGCATATCTTAATTTTCGAAAATCTTTAAGGGAATATTCCGAGTTATCAATTTGCCTGACGAAAAAGCCGTTATTAAATATTTTTTTGACCATATCATTCGGCTGCGTCCATCTGTGTTCGTCACTTATAACGGCGATTCATTCGATTGGTTAGTTTACTTCACTGCTTGATGGTTCTTAATCCTTATCTGTTTTAATCCTTAGCTTTCAGGCCTTTCGTGGAAGCTCGTGCTGCAGTACATGGTTTGAATATGCTAATGGAAATTGGTGTCTCTAAAAATTCTTCCGGGGAGTACAGAACTACAAATGCAGTCCACCTTGATGCGTTTAAGTAAGCATAGTCTTTTCGTTGATTTTTGTTTAGGTAATTTTCCGGACAATTTATAATAATATTTTGAGTTTACTCACAAAATGTGGCTGACGCTTTCTCAAAAGCTGCCAATTTTTTGTCTTTTTTTTCTATACTGACTTTATTTTGAATACTAAATAAAGAATTCTCTTGGATTTGAGTGAATCAAAATTGTATGCTATATTCATGATATTTATATGCGAGAATTATAGAATCAAATATGTTAAAATAGAACACACTGTCGAGCTTATATATTCATCCTGTCGATGTACTGATTCAGATGGGTGAAACGTGATAGTTATCTGCCGGTGGGAAGTCAGAATCTGAAAGCTTGTACTAAGGCTAAGCTTCGGTATGATCCAATTGAGCTTGATCCCGAACAAATGTGTGCAATGGCCAAAGATGAACCTCAAGTGCGGTTTAATTTGACACTTCAGTTTCAAATTTGTTTGTTTCAGTGGAAGGGAAATAAAACAAGGCCATTTGAGTTTATGGTTTAAAAAGAGCTTAACCACTATCTTTTTATTACATTTATTAAATTTTTCAAAATTTTAGATGCTAGCGAACTATTCAGTGTCCGATGCAGTTGCAACATATTATCTATACATGAAATATGTCCATCCATTTATTTTTGCGTTGTGTACAATTATACCTTTGGGTCCCGATGATGTAAGTCTTTTCCTTCTGTATGAGTATCTCGTTTGCTTTGAAATTTATATTTGTTTTCAGTTTGATTCTGTTTGTTTGCTTGAAAGTTCAAATAAAAATCATATGTTCTGCCAGTCCTTTCCTGTCTTTTCCAACTTTTTAATTTCTTTCTAATCAAGAAAGTCTGAAGACCGTATAACTAAATGTTAATGCCTTTTTCCAAAATTCTATTTTAGGTATTGCGAAAAGGTTCCGGTACACTATGTGAAGCACTTCTGATGGTTAAAGCATTCCACAACAATATCATTTTCCCGAATAAATCCTTACACTATGGAACAAAATATACCAGTGATGGACATGTGATTGAAAGTGAAACATATGTTGGAGGCCATGTTGAAGCTTTGGAATCTGGTGTTTTCCGCGCCGATATTCCTGAAAAGTTCGGGTTACCTTATTTTCAAGACACCTAGGGTTTTAAATATTTAAACACGTTTTGCAGATTTCGAATCGTGCCGGCCACAATCCTAGATTTAAAACGAGACATTGGAAAAGTACTAAGTGATTCACTAACTCGTGAACTTGGTGTTAACATGGACGAAATCATTGATTTCGACAGTGTTGTAAGTAAGGTAAGCATGAGCATTTTGGAAGTATGCTATTTAGTTATAGCGTTTTTGCTATTAGAGAAGTGTATTGAATATTTATTTGCTACTCAAAAGTTACTGCATGATAGTGGGACCATAACATCTTATTTTGCAGTATTTCGTGGACTTGTTTTTCAGACTTTTGTTTAAAGTGCTCATATTTTTGAATGTAAATAAATAATTGTATTGATATGGTTGAGCTGAAAATAAATAGATTTCCTTTAGGTCTTAAGTATTATGTTCCAGATTGAAGCACAGCTTGATGACTTTGTTAAAAGGCCTCTACGCCTTGAAACTCCTAAAATTTATCATTTGGATGTGGGTGCAATGTATCCTAATATTATACTTACCAATCGTCTTCAGGTTTGTTTCGTCATTTCAGGCTCGATTTTTCTATTTCAGTATATACCACAACCAGCATTCGCTCCATTCTGATGATTAGGCCTTTCTTATCTGTTAATAACTTCTTTTTAAATTTCGTATATCAGTTTGATAAGTGCTATGTGCATACGAAATTGCAATAAGATCTTAAATGTGCTTATTAGATTTTTTTAATAATTATCTTAATCCTTAGGAAATTGAAATTTATTGAAGCGATTCCAGATTTTCATAATTTTATAGCCATCAGCAGTTGTTACAAATGAAGACTGCATTGCTTGTGTATACAATTCACCGGATGCGAAATGTCAGAGAACGATGCGGTGGGAATGGCGTGGTGAAATTAGTAAGTTTGTTATAGTGCAGCTGTAGTTATGGGTATTGCAATTGGTGATGCTCATAACAGTAGCAGTATTACAACTCTCTCGAGTTTAATTGATTATTTTATTAAAAATTAGGCGTTCTATAGTGTGACTAATTTCTCAGTGCCTGCCTCAAAAGGTGAATATGAGCGCATTCTGCAACAACTGGAAAATGAAACATTTGGAAAACCACCAAGAGCATTCCATAGCTTAGATCACGAGCAAAGGGTTCAAATTGAAGTGAAACGGGTGAAAGGTAAGTTATATAGTTTTCTGAAGTCCGAGTATTTTTTGAAAGTTTAGAAGTTCGCAAATTTTTTTCACTCCCTTTAACAAAATTATGGTTGGATTTTTTGCTGCTTAATAACTGTTGGCATAATTATTGCTTTCTCAAATTATTTTTTGAATTATTGGTTGTAGTGTTTACATTGATAGAGCGTGAAACATTTTGTATTTCCAAGTTAGATTTTTTTAGACTAATTTAGATTATACATTTTAGATTTTTGTAAACGTGCTTATGGTAAAACTCACGTTACAAAGAATGAATATCGACATACAACGATTTGTGAACGTGAAAATGCATTTTATGTGGATACCGTAAAAGCTTTCCGGGATAGACGATATGAATACAAAACAATGCTTAAGGCAAGTATAAACTTATCTATTGCTCATTTCCTTCGCAAATGTTCATATTAATTTAACGTAATTAGAATTTTTTAGTGTTATTGTTTCATGTTTTGTTGTTCTTTGATTTTTTTAATATGCCTATCATACTTAGCTGATTAGCACCACTGTATTCTTTAATCTTGCCCAGGAATGAGACTCGTACCTCATTTTGCACTTTTAAAAAGATATGTTTCAGAAAGCTAAAGCTGTTCTAGACGAAATACCAGAAGATGATATTCATGCTTTAAAAACAGCGCAGGGACGCGTTGTCCTATACGAAAGTTTGCAACTTGCGCATAAATGCATCTTAAACTCATTTTACGGATATGTCATGCGGAAAGGTTTCAGTTGAAAATATTTGGAAAAATTCGAAAGCTTCAGCATCCCGAAAAATCATGAATATACCATTCAGTTATTCAGGGGCAAGATGGTTTTCAATGGAAATGGCTGGTATAGTTTGTCATACTGGTGCAAGCATTATCACTGAAGCACGGAAGCTTGTGGAACGTATTGGCAAACCACTGGAACTTGATACGGATGGAATATGGTGCTTGATTCCTGGAACTTTTCCGGAGAACATTACTTTCACTTTGAAGAGTTCTAAACGTAAAACGGTATTGTTACTGCCGCATGACAAATTTTTTGAGAGTCTATAAGATTTAATATATCCCTAAATTTTTTCTATTCATTTTAAATTGATAATTTGCACTGTAAGTATAAATTGAAGTACGAAGATATGGATTATTGCAGATAACTGTTTCATATCCTGGTGCAATTCTTAATGCGCTTATTCACGATAAATTTACGAACAATCAATTTCATCAACTTGAGCCGGATGGAACATATTCTATAACTTCCGAAAATTCCATATTTTTCGAAGTTGATGGACCATACTTGGCGATGATTCTTCCAGCTTCTAGGGAGGAGGGCAAAAGATTAAAAAAAAGGTCTGCAGAATTTTGAAGTTCCCTCTTTCTTCATTGAACTGAATTAAACTAAATGCTGTTCAAATTTCCAGATATGCAGTTTTTAATTTCGATGGTTCACTTGCTGAGTTAAAAGGATTTGAAGTGAAGCGGCGTGGTGAATTAGCACTGATCAAATATTTCCAAAGTTCAGTTTTCAAAGCATTTTTAAAAGGCAAAAATCATGCAGAAGCATATGAACATGCTGCCAAAGAAGCAAATTACTGGCTGGATGTATTATTCTCAAAAGTAAGTACAAAAGTAAATGACAAATATCTCTATTCTAATATATAGATGAAACTAATAGGCTATATGAAGATCCTTGAAAAATTGATGTAAAGATATGTTTTCATTAACGATACCATGAGGAATGATTTCTCCAAGTCACTGTAATTCGTTTATACAGTCTGTTCTTTTTTACTATATGTTCTTATTGTTTATTTTAGTTTCATATTGATTCATAATTTATATACTAATTTTTTAATGTTGTATTACTAGAAGACTGTAAGTAAAAAAAAAAATTTTATTACTATTACTTGACTGTAGTAATATTATTTAATATATTTTATATTCAAAACCGTTTTTATTAATTCAAAATGTATAAGCTCCATTTCTTGCATTCGATTTTTTTCAATTTTTGAGGGTGCTAGTCTACCAGATTACGAATTATTTGATTTAATTGCCGAGAATCGAAGTATGTCGAAAAAACTTGATGATTATGGTGAGCAAAAGTCAACATCTATTTCAACCGCTAAACGTCTCGCAGAAGTAAGCTATTGATCTTTATCAATGTTTGTTTGAAATAAAGAGGAAAGCTTACGATCCTTGCTTTCAGTTTGGATTATATTCTTTTCTTATTCCCACGAAATTTGACCCTCATTGCATTATTCGAGAAAAGAACTTGAATAAAAATGATTCTATTAACAATATTGTTTGTTTTTTTGAAAAGAACGAAGTTTCCAGTTTCTTGGTGACGATATGGTTAAAGACGTTGGACTTGCTTGCCGTTTTATCATTTCAAAAATGCCACTTGATGCACCTGTAGCACAGAGAGCTATTCCTTTAGCTATATTTCAAGCAACACCAAATATCTCTGCTCATTATCTTCGAAAATGGACCAAAGATACAACAATTACCAAAGATAATATCAATATCCGAAATGTAAGTGTTGCTTGTATTCTCGGTTCAGTGGAACCATAGTTTTTTGTGATTAATTAGGTCTCCTCATAGTCTAGTTTTTGAACTTTAACCTGAAATTATTTTGAAAAACTTGCAAATGTTAAAAATGTTATTTCAGTAGTGTTTTATACAAATCAAAAAGCCCTCTAACAACTAATCTGGATTTGCTGTTTCGAACAGGAGTGAATCTTAGGGTGAATTGGGATCGCTGGTGAATTTAAAATGTTTAGAATACGGATCATGATCTTCATAATTTGCAGATTATCGATTGGGAATATTATATTGAACGCTTTGGAGCTACCATCCAAAAAATTATCTCAATCCCAGCTGCTCTACAGAACGTTCCAAATCCAGTCCCGCGCGTTCCATTTCCGGACTGGTTGGAAAACAAGCGACAGCAGCGAAAAAATGATCACAAACAGCCAAAAATTAATGAAATTTTCACAAAGGCCGCTACACCGGCTTCAACACCTGATATTGAGGATGTTAGCAATTCAAGAGCTTTAAACAACAGCTCATTGAATAATGTTACGGTTCTCAGTAACTCTCCAAATTTAGAGGAGGTAAGGTAGTTTAATCTTCAGATTAAGGGGGAATTCATTAGTAGTAATTATTAAGTTAATTTCTTTCAGGATTCTTGTGCAATGAAAGCAACCACATACGACTTTCTGAATACTACTGCGAAACAAACACAGGATTCAACACCAACTCAAAAGACTGACCGATGGGCAGTAATACAGAAAAAAACAATTGTTGAACATGGAGTTGAAGAATGGATACGGTAGTGTCCTTATTTCTTCTATATTTAGGTTATATACGCTTACCTAATTTTTTCGGCTTATAAAAAAAGTAATGAAAGTTTTAGCAATATCTCTGAATTCTAATGATGATATTAATAAACTTGGTGGAAAGAGGTAGATGGATTGCTGTCGTCAAATTTTGATTATAATTGGGAAAACAGTTTGGTGTGGGAAAGGAGATCTTCAATACAGTTTTAATACTTCCACAATGTCCTTTAGAACTTTAAAAATTTGTAGATATTTGAAGGCGAAGTGGAAGAAAGAAAGGGAAGAGAAAAACCGTAGGAGACAAAATGCTTTATCTAAAGGGATTACACCAATTATCTCAATGCTTGAACGTGGTAAACAAATGATGCGAAATGCAGTGTGGCAAATTGTTAAGGTTAAATGTTATAATTGTTTTGCAGCGAAAAGTTACAAAAATAGATTTTATTTGTATATGAAGAAGTATGCGTTTTTAAAGTTTTTATGATTGTGCAAGAAAGCTGATCTGTTTGCATGATTTTATTCGCTTCATTTACCTGTTAAAATGTGCGAAAAGGAAGAAACTTCCCGGTTTTCAAGAATTATACCACAAAGTTCAGAAATAAGAAATGCCGTTTAATATTATTTAACATCACTGTTAATAAAACAATAGTTAGTAAAACTAATGGAATACTCAAAGGCAAATTGCTAATTGATGTATATGTGGTTGCAGATATCAGAAACTCCAAGCAAAGGTATGTTGGTATTGTGGTGTATAATTCTTGATAAAATGGTGAAAATTAATTTACGAATGCCGAGGATCATTTATGTGAATAATCGTGAAGAAAATGGGAATTCGGGCATTCTAGTGAAACGTATTCTTCCACGTTTGAAGCCAGTTTTTAATTTACGACGATATGTTATCGATGAAAGGATATTTGAATCGAGTTTAAAGTAATGTATACTATTTTCAGTCTAATTTTTCGAAATAACCTGTTTGAATTTTAAAAAATTCAACCAGGAATTAAGCTTAAGCATATTGAAGCTGAAGAAAAAGTGCTAAACGAAGCTGTTTGCATTTCATTCGTCTTTCTTTCTTCTGTATCTTTTTGAAAACACTACCAAAGATGTTGGAAATAACAATGTTTTCAGTCAGTTGAACAAAGAGCTATGTGCGATGAGAATTGAAGGTGTTTATGAGTCACAGGTACCGCTGCTCTTCCGAGCCTTACTTACTTTTGGCTGTAGCTGTCGACTAAAACCGAATTTCCAAACAAATTCGACAACCACATATGATTTCGAACAGCTTGAACCAGTTAGTACTGAAGATTGAACTTTGTTAAATTTCGAAAACAAAAAATTGAGTTTTAATCATCAATTTAGCAAGGTTTCTGGTGGAAATGTATCGGTTTGGTTTCTCAACAGTATTTTCCTATATCCGAAATGCATATTACTAAAATCCAGGATTTCTCGGTGCAATATCTTCCGGAAAACAGTATTCGGACTTTGTTCTTTTATGAGCATCAACAGGACAGTCGATGTGTTATGGCAGTATTCAATACAACCACAAGCGAAGCTCACGTCGTTGTAGTGAACAAAACTGAATTAAGTTTGCCGAATTTATCAAATATGTATGCCAGTGAGAAAGCAAATTTGTAAGTATTTTGAATTATACATTGATATCTTATACTCTATAACACTAGTGGTTGTAAACTATTCCATAATTGGCTATAACTGTTGCTTAACTCGAAGTGTTGTAACTGAGCAGTTCATTAGGATTGTGAGCGGTTCATTTTTGTAAAAAAACTTTTTGAAATGCTACATTTTAGATCTGCTGATGTTAGCATTTCATTTTTGAATCATAAGGCTGATATGAATTTCACTGTAAGTCAATGCGTTGCTGTGGAAAGGGCTGACCGAATAATTCAGAGGGTAAGTTTACTTTTATTTACATATATTTAGCAAACTTTACTCATATATTTAGCAAACACATGTATGGAAATGCAAAACAAAGGAATACATATTTTTAAGTATGATTTTCCTTCTAAAAGTTGTGTATGAAACATTATTTCGGCACGAAGTATGCACTGAATTTACTGTACGACATGTACTATTATCCTAAGCATATGTATTCTGCTAATGTGATACCTTTCTTTTTTCTCGCTGTTTATTAAAGTGACTATTTGACTGTAGTAAATTACTAGGTTCTAAGAAGAAATGCAATTACCTTTTGTAACATTGTAAAAGCACAAGTTGCAAAATACGTTTTTCTTGCTAACTTATTATCATTTCCGTTTAACTTGAAATTTTTTCATGGATAATAATATATAATAAGCAAGTGAAGAAGACAGCGCAGATGATAACTGTTTAAAACTACACAAGAAAATACCTTACAAATTCTTAAATTTACGAAATTTGAGTGCTGAAGTGCCAAATTGTAGTTTGACACATTCAACGAACTGTAAAACGACCTTTTTGTGAGTTATCAATTGAGATTGCAGAAATATTTGTACAATGGAAATAAATGCATTACAGTATATTCGGAGTTTGCATCAAGTTGAAAGTTATCCAACGATGATTGTTGTGCAATCGAGGCATCAGTTGTCTACATTGGTCAAGCGATTACCAGCACTTGATAGCTATCCTCTTGTGCGAATTCATGCTTCTGAACCATCCGGTCTTTTCAATGTTCTGGACTGGCAACGTATTGTCTTGAGAAGAATCATCAAACATTATTTCAATATGTTCCTGTACTTGCATGTGAGAACTAAATTTGAATTTGCATTATTAACACGAAACACTATTAATACGATATTTATTAAAACTGCAATATTAAATTTAAGTTACGAGTACAGTGTAATACTGCTTTATTTTGTTGTTAAAATTGTTTATTTTCGAAAGCAAATGGAACGATATTCTCCCTTGAATTAAATTACTAAAGTCTTTAAATTCAGTATGAATTCACTGTTTCAGCAATATGTAGAAGTAAGCCGTTATTTGCATGTTCCAATTGGTAATATACCGGAAGATTTTTCAACATTTGGTCCAGATATATTGTTTGCACGAAGTCTGATGAATCAGGGATACGTTTTGTGGGCATCACCACTGAGCCGACCGGATCTCGGTGGTAAAGAACTGGATGATGCACGTCTGAATGCTGTTTGGTCATCGCTTTCCGTCAATAAGCAACCAGTTTGTGTAGTGAACGAGTCCAGGTAGATAATTTCTTATTTAAAGCAAGTGATAATTAAATGTGTTACCTAATTTGGATATTTTCGAAATGATTGTTTTATGATAAATGCTTATTGACAGAATTAAACAAGTGATTTGGGATATCTTTGATTGTATTTAGCGCTTCTGAATATTTGTTAAAGAAGTAATTAACAATATCAGGAGCATTAAGGTGGGAGCCTGGGTGATCTTGGCAGATTCGGCATTCTGGTTTCTAGTTCCTTGTATCAGAAATTTTTGATTTCTTTTCAAGCTTTATATTTTTCTTTGTTTTAAGCTTCGAAACCGACATATGTGTCGAGCTAGAATTGGGCGCAGTTGATGTTACAGCAATTGTGCAATCAGCAAGTATTGCTGATGCGGAAGGTGGTGCAGATTCGGTCGGATTTTTGACTGGAGCTGTTTTGTCTGCAGATGCGCTTCTTGGTTATGTCCGAAGTATTGCCCAATATGATGAAGGAGCAGCAGTGGCAGGTCCATTAAAAGTGTGTTCGTTTTGATATAATATGAAAGGACAGAGTAGAAATTTCATCGTACTCTAAGTGCTAGTAAACTTGGTTTGCAAAACTGCGATGCGATAGATTAACCTCAAATGTATTAAAATAAGTGGTTATGCGGATGATGTTCGGATTTTTCTTAAAAAGGGATTGCATGGGTCATATCTGGTATTCAAGTGCGATATTTGCAGACGATATACTGTATTGAAAGAGCAGTTTTGTTATTTCAGACTTTATTGAATCATTTTTTGGTTTGGTAATTTAAATTGAATACAATAGTATTCAGGTCCTTCGACTGTTGTTGCATGACTGTATTAAGGATATTCACCTATATGGTAGCAAAATTGCGGATCAAGTAATCATTAGCCTTGATCGGTTGGTGAAGTATTCATTTCTTTTTTAATAAGCTAATTTCTATGAAACCGCCAAATATTTTAGAAAGTAAATTTGTACTAGTTTTTCGGGAACATTTCTACATTTCCTGGTAGTGCATTATCTTAATGTTTCTGGAAATTCTTCCTTCTTGGAAGAGGCAAATTTTGAATGAAATTACCTTTTTCTTTTGCAGCTGGTTACGCACACAACATGCATTGATGTATGATCCTGCAATTGTTCGCGTAGTTGATATACTAATTACTAAGCTAATCCTCTTGCTTGTTGCTGAAGTAAGTCCAGATACTTCTGTGGTTGTGAGTGAGGATTGGAAACTTCTAGTATGGTTTTTTGTATCCCAAAACAGTTCACTAAAATGGACCTCAGCTGAGAAAAGAATACTATCCGTACTTTTTTAAGTCATTACATTTAATCGACTTGATGAAATATGTTTTAAGTCAGAATCATCCAGGAAGCAAATGAATTTGTTTGTGAACTTTGCAAAATTTTTCCTTAATAATGCCGCTACTTTAAGGAAATGCCTTGTAGCGATATTAGTCGTCAGAGCATTTTATTCAATTTTTCATTGCTTTAGTTTTTTGCTAATGAAATATGTTTTAAGTCATTACTTACTTTCTTCTGAAGTTCTTCGAGTTGATTGAGGCTTTCAGTATAGTGCTTTATCGTAGGATAATACAGTAGAATTCTTCAGTTGGATTTTCTAGAGCACATTTAACATGAATGATCGTGTTATTCGCTAGAAATTATTTCTGTATTTTAGCTAAATCGTTTGGGTGGACGTGTTATTTATGCGTCCAGTTCACGACTTATTATGTGCACGCAACGTTCTACTCTTGAACATGCGCAGTCGTTTGTGAACAGCTTGCTTCTATCACTTGAAGAGCACGCAATTTTTGCATCACTAAATGTCAAAGCAATTAAATTTTGGGATGTTCTACTGTGGGTTGATGCGGTAAATTTCTTCTAATTTTCCAAATTTTACTTGATTTTAATAAATGAGGTCGTGCGGTGATTTTCTCCAGACATCCTTGTTTACAATTTGGGTGACATTTTTTTGGATTCTGGTGAGCTTTTTATTTTTCAAAACCGAGTGCATTCTCGTATGAGTCTTCTAAATATGCTTGTTTTCCCGGATGAGGGAATCATGAATGACATAGCACATTTGTTACAGTAAGACAAAGAAATTTCGATATTTGAAAGTGTTTTCGAGATGATATGTTCAAATCGTTGCTTACTTTAACTCATTTCAACTTCTTCTGTCTTTTAAACTCTTTAATTTCGAATTCTTATTTTTAGTGAGATTATTGTTTGATTATCTTTACAGAATGATTATATTGGAATTCTTTTGGGTGAAAAAGAAGAGAGCAACGAAGTCACTATGAAACTTGGCACATCCAATTTTATTGAAGAAGAAAATTATCGAAATTTGTTCAAGCAGACATTAATCGGATATCTTGTTTTAGTATCTCGGAATGTAAGATCAACTGTAAGTTCATACTGGTTACAGCAAATTAGTATCCATAAAACCATGGATTTGTTTAGAATAACAAAGCTCAAAGTGCTCAACTTCTAGTCAGCAGCGAATTTAAAAAACTTGGAGTTTTCTTACCTATTTATATTCTCTAAAATCAAAATTTTGAATTCCTACTGATCCATAATTAATGCTTCTCTAAATTCTTTCCGTATTCAGAAAAATGTGGAAGAGCAGCAACAGTATCGCTCAAATCTTGTAAGCAACGAGGTTACGGAACAAATGTTTGATTTTCTTAACAATTTTTCAACAAGTGCTGATATCCGGGAGAACATTGACTTGCGAAATTCAATTATTTTGATGGTGAAAGGAATATTGCATTTCATTGGACTGGACCGCGCTGTTCATGAATCGGTTGCAAAGGTAATGCTGGGTGTAGAATTGGTTTGAAAAAACGAGATTGTAGGATTGTTGTTCTTTATCTACTTGAGTCTACTTTATGGAATTTAGAAGTTAGACAGATTGAATTTGACAAGCAAGTATAAATAATTTATGTCTTTGCGGAGTCTAATTATGTATTAAAATCTCTCCTTCACCTCATTCAATCTTTTGGCATCGCTACGGACTTGATTTCTTCTCTTCACATCAAATTGCAGTATTGCATCGTTCCCCTATTTTGGATGCAATTGGTTACTTATTGTTTATACTTATGTGATAGTTTATACTAAAACATTTAGCTGCGTTATCAACTTCTGCGTATGTTAGATGTGAATGATGCATCGGATGATGGTACATGGCAATCGTTGAACGTTTCTTGCACTTTGACCCAATTATTTTGTTCCGTATGCTGCCAATCAAGTGATTTGGATGTATGTCAATCAGAAGTATGGGCTTGTCCAAGCTGTGGAAAGCAGTTTCATTCGTCTACCATTGAACAAATTCTAATAGAACGAGTGAATCAGCTCCTGATCGCTTATACAATACAAGATTTCAAGTGCACACGTTGTGGAGAGGTAGGTTCTCGTTATATATGTTTTCGTTATATATGATGGATTCATTTGCTTAATTGAATCATTTTCAGATTCGAAGGCATAATATGTCTCTCTTCTGCGCTTGTTGTGGTATTGAGGAAAATGTTATATCATCTGACGAACTTCGTTTCAACCTGGAAACGGTCGGGAAAATAGCTCAGCAACATGATCTCACACGTTTAGCTGAATTATGTGAATGGACTCTGTTCTGATATCTTATAGTCTATTTAAAGTTTTCATGCTAAGCACAGAAAGTTTTAGATGTTGAAAAGATAGCTACCTAGGATTCTAATTGAAATATTTCGTACGAGCCTTTAGAATTTTCAGCTTTTTCGAGTATTTGTTAGATTCTAGTGCTTGTAGCACCAATTATTTTGTCATCAGTTCCTTCTTATTTTATATTCATACTGTCACTCAAAGTATACTCACTTGCCTTTTACTCACAAGTCACACTTTCGTTTTTATGATTGTCCTTATAATGCAATGAATATTCTTTATTTGCCCATTCCATATCCCACTCCATCTTCAGTGCCTTAAATCTATCTTCTTGGATTCGTTAATTTTTATTACCATTGATCCATTATGCAGGGATAAATTTGAGCTATATTGTCCATACAAATTACATAACTTTTCTAATTTTGCTTTCGAGACAATATACTGGCACTGTTTTATATTTTTTTTTTTTAATAGTCAAATAAATAGCAGAGGGATGTTACCAGTGATACAGTTTCCTGAACCTTCCCAGATAAAACTTTGGGACTTTAATTTAAATTTAAATATGCAAAACAAAACATTTGAATTTTTTTGAAAGGATAGGCGGAAGAAAACACAGCAAGGTTTCATTTTTCTTTTTTTTTTTTAATTCTAAGAATATATCATTTCTTGAAGAATGTAAAAACTATTTTTATTCCGTTCACAGTACAAAAAGTAAAAAATCACAAAAAAGTAGGTGGTAGAAATAATTCCACACCGTTCAATGTCAATATGTAAACATTACATTAATCATTTATTTTCACTCAGTTTTGCCATCAGTCCAATTCATCTAAGGGATTGTTGCTAGACCATTTTGTTGCATCAACTATTTGTCGACATATTGGACAAGTATTGTGCCTCCTAAGCCAAGGTAATATGCAATCTCGATGAAAAATGTGTTGGCATTCTAGGATTGCTACCAATTCATCCTGAATTTCTAATTGTTTTGCAACAGATTCTTTATTGGATATTCCACGGATATAATGAAAAAGATTGAAGCCCTAGAACGTAGGCTAGAAACATCTTCCTTTTGTTAGTCCTTTCCAGAAAAAGATCAAAATTCTACAATTCTATTGGTTTAGTTCTATAAAAATGGCGCTCATTCGCTCTAGTTTTTATGGAAGGAACTCTTCCGGCAGCGCCTATATGCATCAATAAATTCTTGACTGATAAATCCATTTCAGCTTCACATTCATCTAAATCTCACTCAAACACGCTTCTCATGTCTAACTTTTGATTTTCGATAAAGTTTTCACCCACAGTTGAACTTCTCCTTTCTTAAATAACTAAAGGACTCTGAATACAGAAAAATTCCAACTTTTCTGGATAATAATTTCCAATCCATTCTCATCATAGTGTTAAGTTAAAGTTACCACTGATCTTTTAGATTCTTATTAAATCAGTAAACTGGATTAGAACATATTTCACGATACTCGAGTTCCATAATTCCTAATAAATCTAACCTTTTTGAAAGTTTCCATGCATGTAGTACATTGCGCGCCACTATCAATATGTTTTGGCTCCACCATTGTCATGGGTAGATTAGCAAGCAACTTAGGATCGACAGGTGTTGAACCACCTTCAAACTGATTCAGCAGTTGTGTAACAATTTGATCCAAGCCACCTTCTCCCCATGCGTAATCTGCTACTGGACCGTGAAGAATACTGGAATTTCTCTGATGCAAACACATTAGCTTTTTAACAGCGCGTCCTCTACAAGTCGCTCAAAAATAAACATTCAGAACTAATAAAAGTTTTACTATAGCAGGATCGGCAACTATTAAGCATAAAAATGTGGTAGCGCGCAAAATATTTCAACTCACGTATTCTCAACCGTGAAATCGTGCTTGCTTTCATGATAAAGGCGCTTGAGAAAAAGACCGTCAACAATGCATCACGCAAAAATCAAACTCACGCTAAGAAGCAGCAATGACTTACTTTTTTCCACTTCTCAACCTGTTTTTCAAATTACTTATTAAATCACAGTTGACAGTGTTGATAGCAATAATAACATTAACAACTGGGCTGCTAATTATAGATACTTTAAAATTTTAAATTAAAAATAACAACTTACTTCCCGTGAGCATTTGGATCACGAGTAATTTGTAGCTGTATTTGAGCTCCTTGGGCCGATAAATTCGTAAGTAACTGATTTAGGAAAAGCAGTATAATATTTTCATCATCTCCACCACCTACAGACGGTCCATGCATAAATCGTATTGATGAAGGTTGTTGGTGTTGGTCCTGCTGCTGTTGAGCGTTACTTGAAGAACCTACATCTGCATTTCCATGCTCTCCATCCGAGATCATTTGGCCAAAGATCTAAAACTTATGCTTTCTTATCAGCTTTCTTTAATTTTATTAATTCTGCTGCAGTAAATGAATGAAAATTTTCATATGATTGAAATTTTTAGATCTTACTTTAAAAAATTTTCTAAGAGAAAAAGAAGAAAACGAACATACCATCCCAAATGGTGACATATATGATCTGTTGTCCGTGGAAAGTTCCTCAATGAATTCGCTACCACATCTCGCACAAACAAAATCCTTGAAACCTTCCACTTTAAGCTAGACAAGAATCACATAGACTATGGTCAAAATTAAACTTTAAATAACCTAGGAGTATATAAAAAAAATGGAAGATTATTCTTGAGAAATGGAACTAAGCCTATGCAGATAAATTAAGGAGGATGATATGACAACCTGACTTGTCAACCTTTTTAACGCGATCATGAATAATCAAGTTTAAATTATAGTCATACCACTAATGAAAGACAAGTTTTCAGAATTCGTCTATAATATATAAAAACTGTCGAGAAAAAAAAGAAGAAAAAAAACTCACTCCATCTCTTAGTGCCACTCCTTGCTGACAATTGTGGCAATAATATGTCGACATTGACATCGACATCAAAAATGAAAATTAGCTGCCTTAAACGGCAGATAATTCACCAGCTTGTTTAACTGAAGTGAAAAAGTCGATTATCGATATTGACATCAAGCAACCATGAATTGACGATATCGTTATACATTATGAACAAATTTGTACCAAAAGATTTCGTTACATTGATGATGGATTTGCTTAGAAAGCATTTTCCGTTTGCATCTTCACTGATAATAGAAGAAAATTGGAAGATCAAAATGAATTAAAATATCGTAAAACAAAATGATTCAATTGTTAATAGTGAGTTCATGGAATGAGACATGCTGTGAAATGTTTCTAATAATTTCACATAATTACGGTAAACAAACAACTTAAATTCTACTATTTAGATCTTATGCTTCATTAGCTGCTAAGAGAAAACTGCACCTTCTCGAGGGCGGCTTCCTGATTCGGTACAAAAAATTTTCCAGTATTTTGGAATGTATACACCACAGCATTCAAAAATGTGCAATGAGCTGGCTTAGCATCTCAAACTATACCATTTCTTCCTCAAACGAAAGATGGTATAGCCATTAGAAGTTAGAACTGAAATTAGTTCAAATATTTCTGAATCACCGCATCCGAAACTTACTACAGATTATAGATAAAAAAAAAACTCATATAAAAATTCTTGAAATATTGAAAAACTTAGGGTAGGTGTTTAGTTAAAAAAATAATTCTCCTCAATACTTCAATAATATTTGAATTCCATACAACGGCAGAATCTAAGGCTACCTCGAAAAAATTATATTTCGAGATAATGCAAAATATAATTATATAGTACAAAACGAATTCTAAATAACTAGTTTCACTATATCAGGATGAACATTGATGTACGAAAGAACATTTTACTCAAACTTCGTTTTCTAAATTGCTCAAGCTGAAAGAATCAATGAAATAAGCAGATAAATATAGGCCTATAGCCGAATTGTCCATTTGACTAACTGCTATTAAACACTTTATTTATTGTGGACAGAAGTAAGCGAAATAACAACAACAACAACAACATGACAAACCGTAATTATTCTCAAAAAGAAAATGAACAAAGATTTATTTACATCTCAAATAATCTCTTCATTTACTTGTCAATCCGATAATCGTTAAGGTACGGTTACTTCTTTGCAATACATCTCCTACTCATGATATGATTGATGCATACCGAACATGTATGTGAATATCCAAAGAGGCCGATAACAGCAGTTTTCAAACTATTCCTTACAATTCACCCACCAGTCAAATTGTCCAGAGATTAACTATTACTCTATACAGAAAACAATGAAACTGAAATAGATAAATGGAAATTTCATAGCAATAAAGAAACAAGTTATCTTCGCTTATTTCCTCTTTTTTTTCCACGTGTTCGCACATTTGGATTCCGTCCAGCCTTCTGCAAAGATCGTATACCCAACATTGCTGACCTAAAATCGAAATAATTCATTCACTAGTACAAATGAAGACCGTCGCTAAGCAAACCTGACTTAATGTAATCACTAAATAGAATCCCCAGTTTGTTCAGACCATCTTTATACCATTTTCTTTTAAGAGTAGCAATTAAATTAAAATTACAAACCATGCGAAAAATTCTTCCTATCGCTAATACATACAACTGAATGAACTCTGATTTTTAAAAAGCCTTATTATTGCTACTAATCCCATATTGGTAGTGCTATTCACTAATCCGATCACTTGGTCGAAATTCACCTGCTCGTTACATCATTTATAGCGAATGGCCCAGTTTCCGTTGGATCCTGATGACAGCGAGCCATTCTGTTCTGTGGCATAGGTTGATCTTCAAAAAGTTGTGGTCCTCCAGGATGCTTCCCACCTAAATAGTTAAAACAATTAGTATAATTTCTATTTCTTTCTTTTCGTACTATCTAATGTTGTTATAACTCATGACTCAAATCATGCTTTCTTGTATCCCATGGCAATCTTGTAATCCTAACCCTAAAAGGGAGAGATTGCTTTTCTTTCATCTTTTACAATATGCATAAAAATTAAAAAGGGAAAATTGGGATGTAAAGCACCGAATAACTATACATAGCTAAGTGTTGCAACAATTATATGAACTTGAATCTGATGAATTTTGAGTAATCAAAGAAATCAAATCTCATCGAATTTAGTTTCAATGAATTAGCTTTTAATTTAGCTGTGTCTGTAATATAAGCACTGTAATATATATCATCAGTGGAATCAAGGGGATTTCAGCAATGTTTTCAGTCATCGAACCAGCCTAAAAAACAAACAAATACTTTGTTTACAATATTAAAAGCAAACCTTTTGGAGCTGGAAGGGAATACTTGAGACCACGTGCAGACTGTAGCCGATTCCAGTTGATATGAAGTTGCATCGTTCCATCTTCAGCTATACTAACAGCAACTCGATGTAGTGAATCATTTCCGCAGCGAGGACAAAAACGTTTCGTCATCACAGTTGTCGTGGCAAAGCACGCCCAACACCTTTAACAAACATTTCTCTTTAATTTCTAAAAGTAAAGGTTAACAGCTTTCGCTAGTAAGACAAATATCTTATTCGATTTATAATTATAATCTGCTTATAGCTAAGAAAAGCAAAAGCTTAGGAAAGCCTCCAATGTTAACTTTTTTTTTCTTTTTAGACAAACGCCCTTCATGAGAGAAGAGTAAAATTTTAACACATTGATCACCGATGAGTCCCAGTTCAGATAAGCGAACTATGTGGTTCAGAAACCTTAACTAAAAACATTGTGTAAACACCCATTAATATTATCCTTTCTCCTTTATTTCACCTCTTTTCCTTCTTTAATTTTTAGGACTTGAATACTTTCTTAAAATAAAAAAAAAATGGAAAAATCGTGAAGTCCAATCATTTTGACGAAAATACGTCAATGATTCCTCACTATTCTATTAAAGTATCGGTAAGTTTTAAATAATGATTGGTAAATCTTAACCAATAAATCTACCTGAGGATATAATTATTCAATCGGTGTATTCTGTAGCCATTAACAGACAATAAATAAAGACCCAAACGAAGAAGGACATTCTGCATAGCAAAATCTGTCGTAATACACGCCACCTAAAATACAATTCTTTGGATGCTTTGCTAACTACCAGCACTTCCAATACTAAACGTAAGATCAAACCGGACTTGAAACATCATTTGAATTATATTAGTTGGAACTGAACCTTCATTTCTTTCTCTGGCATCGCTATTTCACCAACATGTCCTAATATTTCATCCACGTTATCCTCATTTAACCAAGTGCCATCATCACTGCTATTGCTACCGATACTAGCACCATCATTAACATCACTGATGCCTTCCATTTCTTCTGATTCTGATTTTCCTTCAGTTCCAGTAGCATTCTGAAACATGCTGATTAATTTACTTCGAAAGTAAACTTACAGAGAAAATCGATGAGAGAAGGGAGAGATGATACTTCATCCAATAAGGTGAGAAGAAATGAAATCATATTTCTAATGATCGGAAACATGAAGTGCATTGTTTAAACTATTAAGGCTACATTACTCAACAAAAATCTACACGTGAAATTATGAAACACTTACTTTGTTTATTTGGATATCTTTATCATCTGTCTTTACTACTGCGTTCTTTGTCAGTTGACAACTAGTTGCTGACTTGTCGCCAATGGTTTCCAAATCATACCGTAAATTATCTTTTCCATATTGTTCCAAGTGAAGATCATGCACCAATGCTAGTACTTTTAAGTCCACTACTGACAATGAGGGATAATCACCGGTCTTTTTCGAAAATTCGGTTACTAAAACAAACTGTTAACATCCTTTGATAAAACTACAGTCTTGACTGCATTTATTAAACTTCCAAGCGGTACTATTAACTATTTTGCTTAAGCTTAATGTCATAAATGTGAAGTAATCAAGTGATATTAACTACTATATGTTTTCACACAAAACGTTTTGTATGCTCCAACATGAATCGAATATTATCCGTGGATTTAATAACTGCTCGATACAAGATTTGTACTTTTAAAACATGGTTATATGTGATACCATTCACATATCATAAATTCAAATTCGCAAGTCAGTAAACAACTTAAACCTTAGGTGACATTTGAACAGATAGCAAACGCTTGTTAGAAGAGTCATTAGGAACAGCTAACATAAACTTAGTACAAGGGATAAAAAAGAGATCAAGATTTGATTCAACTAACTGATATTGAGTGATTTGGTTGTTGGTTCTTGAATGTGAATTTGATACGGAAGACTGTCAAGAAGATAACGCGTTTTTTCACATTTCAATTCATCGATCACTCCCGATACCGTGTAGATCTCTGAGGCTAGATCCTGAAATCTTTTTCTGTAAAAAGTAAGAAATGATGGCTAAATGCTCTATAGAAGGAAAGCAATTCAAACCTTACAAAAAATCGTTTTTGTTCCTCAAAATTGAAGATAGATGGTAATTAAGGTATTCGTTTATTTATAAAGTTTAGCGATAGCATATTGTCAACTTCAATACTTACATGCAAAGGTACTCGTTTGATAAACGCATTGGAGTCAACTACCAATTGTCGCACCGGAACATCTTCAGGAGCTTTCATAATTATTGAATTTATAAAGCCTATAATTTAATAATGATTTTTCCACGTTTTTTAACCTTTGTTAATTCAACAAAATATGAATAAAACTTCAATGAATCATATTTTAATGAGTATGATATTGAAATAGTTGCGCTAATAATATATAACAGGATCTTTGTCGTATTAGTCATGATTTAAAAAAAGTAAAAGATGTGATGAAATAGAATGACAGTCATGATGATGTTATACGCTTACGTGAATTTAACAACCGTAATAAACACGCAAGTACGTGTTATCACGTCTTTATTTCATCATATCTTATTTAGAGATAACACAGATAGGTATGATGATATGGCCATAGTGACAGGACGTGATAACACGAATACGTATAGTAACATGAATGTAGTGACAAAACGTGATAATACGGATAGATATGGTGACGTAGATATCGTGACAAGACGGATAGGTATGGTGATATGAGTACAGTGACAAGACGTGATAGCATAGATAGGTATGATGACATGGGCATAGTGACAGAACGTGATAACACGAATAGGTATCGTAACATGAATGTAGTGACAAAACGTGATAACACGAATAGATTTGGTGACGTGGATATAGTGACAAGACATGATAAAACGGATAGTTATGATGATATAGGTATAGTGACAAGACGTGATAACACGGATAGGTATGATGATATGAGTGGAGTGATAAGACATGATAACACGAATAGATATGATAAAATGAATATAATGACAAAACGTGATAAGACGGATAGGTATAGTGATATAGATAAAGTGATAAAATATCATTTAGAAGTTACTCTATCACTAATCGTATACATTAAACTCATCAACTGCACAATGTACAATTCTTGCAAAGTAAATGTTAGAGAACGGACACGTATCAGCCGTGAAATACGTAATGAATGTTAGGCCGAGAAATGGAAATAAGATGATGATTTGATTCATATTGATATAAATTTTAGAGTATTTTATGAAATGTTTATATTTCATTTTTTAATTCTTTAAATAAAGTAATTCTATTCAATTCTATTAGAATTAACATTTATTACATTATGTAATATTTTAAATTGTAAATTTTTGAAAAAAAAAAGTAAATGATTTTTTTTTTAAATTTAATGATTGTTTTTAATTTCAATATAAAATATTGAAATTATTAATATTATACTTTCATTTACTAAATAATAAAAATTTATGATATTTTTGTTAAAAAAGAAAAGAAAAATATTTTTAATTCCAATAAAATGAGATGATCGATATGATTTGTTGATGTTAAATTGTACTATCAACTTTTAGGTTAACTTAATAGAATGGGATTGGAAAATTTTTTTATTGAAAAAAAAAATATTTCCTTTATAATAATTATAAAGTATTTGTATTCTATTCTACAATATATTATATATTAGAAGTATAGAGATAGGATTAGAAAATTTTCCAATCAATCAATAAATGATATATGTTTGTTTATTAGATTTTTGATAAATGATAATTTTGCTTTATTTTGTATAAAATATCTTTTAAAAATAAAATTTTAAACTTTTCATATAGCAATTAAACATATATTCCTATTATGATACGGTTAATTTAATGATAATGAGCTAATTTTAAATTAAGCTAGAAATTTTAAATTTTTGTTTATTTCATTTGATACATTCGTTAATTAGCAAATTATTACAAATTTATTTGTTCAAATTCATTGATAAAATAAAATTTGATCCAAAATTGAAATTTTGGATCAAATTTTTTGAGTGTTAAATGAGAATATTGAAAATCGGAGCTTTTTTACATCAATCCATTGAATATGTCAATTTTTTTTTTTGATGTTAATTTTGAGAGATTTTTCGAAAATTATTTGAGATACGCTTAGATTGATGAAATTTACATTGTATAATTGCAGGTGAAAGGTTGAATATAATGAGCGAAACACAACAATCAAATATTCCAACAGTAATTCAGAAGGTACACTTCGGTAGCCTTGCCAATGAAGAAATTGTTCATAAGCTACAAGTATGAATAGTTTATTTTTTAATTAATTAAAACCATAAAAATGTATGGAATTCATTGATTTCACACTCTATTTAGGGTTTTTTTTTTTTTTTTTTTTTTAAAGAAATGATTGATTTATTTTTATTTGGTTTCTAGTATTGATAAAAATGAATTATCAAATGTAATACTGAGAGAAAGTTTTTATTCTTTCTCACTGATAGAGTTGGATAAGTTAATTGATTAAAGAAACTTATAGGAGTGAAATTGAATGAATTTAATGGATAGAAAATTCACTGCTAATTTTTGTGCTAGGAAGGATTTAAAATTACCTCATATTGTAATGTGATTTTTTTAATCAGATAGTTTCAGTGAGTGATGAATTGAATAAGAAAAAGGTATTTCTTTTTAAATCAAAAAAAGTGAAGAGCACTAAATATATATTAAATTAACATTAGTTCTTTTAACAAGATTTATATTAAATATATTCTAGAAATGTTTATTGAGAAAGTTTTCAAATTTTTGAATGGTGCATTGTATTTCAGGCAGAAGCTGAAAAACGTGAAACTGAAAAGAGAGATGATCAGTTTGATTTGGAGATGGTGGATAATCCCATGGAAAGGGAAGTAATGGCAGAGTTCGAGCGACGACGACGAGCTCGTACATTAACTTTACCGACGGATGATGGTCATGTTAAGCTTCTTTTGCGGAAACTTAACGAGCCGATTTGTGAGTTGATTTCGAGTTTTTGGATTTTTTTGTGGATTCAAATATCAGAATAGGAAAACGCGAAGTTATTGGTAAATTAAAAGGCACAATCGTGGTTAAATATTAGTTCAAACTTTCCGGATTACTGTAGTGACCAAAATCTGGAAAGAGTGTAACAATCGGAATTAGTAAATTAATCGAGGTAATGGTTATATAACGTATATGTTTCATCGAAAAAAAATTTGGCAGACAGTTGACTGAACAGGCGAATGATACTAGAAAGCACTCGTTGATTCAGATTGACTTTTTGTCAAATTCGTGTATGCTTCATCGAATCTATTTAATTATTTTTAGTTCATCTTGTATTCCTGATGACTCATTTTAACTAATTTTAATGAACGAAATATTTAAGGTCTTTTCGGGGAGGACAAACTGGACCGAAAGGAAAGATTGCGGGCCTTACTATCAACGTTATCCGAAGAAGAAGTTACAAGAATACTGCACAGTCCTGAAGAGACAGAAACAGTGCAACAGCGAGATTCATCTACGTGGTATCATAAAGGGCCGGTGGCTCTTCGAGATGTCCGCGTAGCAATTGCTGATTTTTCTTTGAGAAGGGCTCGAGAAAGGTTGCAAAAGGTATATTGTTTGAAACTCATTTCTTTATTATTGATTTGAAATTATTACTAATACCAGTGGTTAACTCTTGTTTTCAGGCCCATGAAGAAGCTACTCGTGGGACAAATGATGCTGCTGTGCGTGCGCAAGAAATGCATCGATGGGTTGCAGCGCTGGCAGTTTATGGTTCGCAAGTAGCAGATGTTCGACCTGTTTCGTATTGTGAATTTTCACCTGACTCGAAACATCTCATAACTTCTGGATGGTGTGTTTCAAATTTAGTTGTAACGGCAATCATTTCTCAAGTTTTCATTGTCGGAGTCAGTGGAAAGCGATGCATGGAGAATGGCAAGTGAAAATAGGAGATGAAAGAAAGTGAAAAGCAGAACTGAACTAGTGCATAATATGTGACATCATTTATAGTTAATTGTAGCAGAGAGATATTATCGAGATGTGAACTCAAACATTGCAAAGGTTTCTCCAGTTGTTTTAAAATTATATTCTTAATGTGACTTTATTTCTAGGTCAGGAGAATGTAGCATTTGGTCCATACCAGAAAGTAGCCGTGAAAGGAGATTTATCGGACATGCTAGTCAAGCAGGATGCGCCAGATTTCATCCAGGAGCATATATTTCTCAGGAATCGTATGCATTGAATGCGGCCAGTTGCAGTCATGATGGAACAGTAAAATTATGGAGCCTAGAAAGTGATTCACCATTATCTGAACTTGAACCACACTCTCAACGGGTGTCTCGGATTGCATTTCATCCATCTGGACGATTCCTTGCTTCTTGCTGGTGCTCATTTAAAGTGTTTTTTAGACAGAAGTACGAATGATATATTGTAATGCCGCAAAAATTAAGATTGACTGGATCGAAATAGCCTAATTGTGTCATACTTTTTACATAGTAGGACTTTGTCTACTTTCTAGTCACAACCGTAGTAGTTGTGGTTGAGTGGGAACGTTTATATAACCTTAGCGACAAAGAGCTCTCTCCAATGAACGTTTATACCATCAAACTCACTAAAAACTTTTACCAATACTAAATGTTCTTCTGACGAGGAGATTCGTTGACTTGTTAAATAATTTTGTTCTTTTTCCAGTTTCGATTGCTCATGGAGATTATTCGATTTGCAGTATGGCCAGGAAGTTCTTTTTCAAGAAGGACACAGCCGACCGGTTTTCCATGCCGATTTTCAAGTGGATGGATCGCTTATTATGACAGCGTAAGCTATTAGATTATTATCCTATATTATGTTGTTTTATTTTGACATCTGGTTTTTGCAGTGGTATGGATTGTTATGGCCGTGTATGGGATTTACGAACAGGTCGTTGTATTATGTTTTTGGAGGGTCATCAGAAAGAAATTCATTGTGGACAGTGGCTACCGAATGGGTGAGTTGGAATAGATTTTCTGTTAAAATCTTAGGCTGTTTAATTATCGGTTAGAATGCTTAATTATCAGATAATACTGTAAACAAAAAGCTGAAGCGAAATAATTCGAGATTTAATGAAAATTAATTATTTCAGTTATCAGATGGTCACCGGTTCTGCAGATAACAGCTGCATGGTTTGGGATTTGAGGATAAGACGTGCACTGAAACCAATTGCGGCGCATACTTCTCTTGTATCTGGTCTTCGAGTAGAATCAAAAGGACAGTATATTATTACGTCGTCCTTCGATAACTCTCTGAAAGTAAGCGTTCTGAAATCACATTTGGGATTGCTGGAAAGGAAGTAAATAGAGGAAGTGGGAGAGGTTATTGTCTGAAAGCTTTGTGTCTTTTATTGAAAATTTTATATCCTTATTGTTATACATGAATCTTCGTTTTTTTGTAAACATTTAAACAAGATTTTAGGTTTGGGAAACTTGCGGTTGGCGACCTTTGCGCCAGCTCATGGGTCATGATACGAAAGTAATGGGAGTCGACATATCACCCGACGGGAAATGGGTTGCAAGTGTTGCTTTTGACCGGACCTTCAAACTTTGGACGAAACAGCTTTATTAAATTATGAGATCTTTTTCAAACGTTGCATTTGCAAGGAAATTTCATCAAGTGGATAATCATTCAGTGCAAATATGACTGCATTACATTTTGAACTTAGCCTTCGAAGGAAACTTAAAGTACTTTTTCATATTTTGCTGTTATTCTGAAGACTATTACGAATACGTATGCAATTGAATAGTAGAATCCAAAGGGACTAGAACTGTTTTCCTCTCTTTTTTTTTGAGAAAAAAGGAATTAAAAAAAAAAAGATCTTGGAAATTTGCTATCTGATTAAGTTTGGTGGCTTTTTTGTGAAATATATGAAGGAAATTGGGTCCACCTTTTTCATGCAAAAAAGCACAAATTCTATAATATCCTTGGTATAAGAATCATTATTTGCCGAGTGCTTAGCAATTACGAGTCGATTTGAATCAATTCGATTTCTGCTTCACTATTAATAATTTCGATGGTATGTTAATTGATTTGTTGACCAAACATTTGCTTTTTTCAAGTTCGGTTTTTCTTTTTGCAAGTTGATTTTGAGCGGAATATGTATTCAGTGAAAATAACTTTTCAAATAACCTTCTTAAAATTAATTTATATATTATATTTTAATCTCTCTTGGTTGCACTTACAAATTTGAGTTTTAATGAAATGTTTGCAAGCGTTTTTTAAAAGGAAAACATTTCAAAGCTTAACTTTTCATAGAGTTTTTCATGTTATTATTGTTTGTATGCTTCGTTAAATGAATGAAATAAAATTCGAAAGTGAGAGACAAATTAAAAAGGAGTTCGTTGTTGTAGTGATGACCTCCTCTTATCAAATCTTTTGAGCAAAAGAAAAGGGAAATAAAACTGGATCTTTTGGCATTTTTACTCTTTGAATTTTTCTTTGATTTTATGTTTTAACAGAACGCACGTTGTTAAATGTGTCGAACTGTAAATCGTCACATTTTGTTTTAGATAATTTTTATTTGTTTGTAAAAACTTTATTTGTTCTATTTTAAAAAGTAGTAAATTTCTGCTTTTATATTTTTATAATTTTCGCTTTTATCGACCTCTTTGGATTCAATAGTGATTTTATTATCTGTAAACGATTTTTACGAGCTATAAAGAGCATTAGCATATATATGTCTACGATATTGTTGCACTTTGATAATGTTAATACTGTTTATTTTGGAGATTGATGAGAAAGGAGAGATGATCAATGATGTCTTTGAAAATCAATAATTTGTTGACAGTTTATTGTTTATTGATAGAAAAGAGTTTTGTGAGTATATGATGTCGCATTACATAGCCTGAAGAAGACTGGAAAAAATTAGGTGATTGTGAAACTAATCATTTATATTAAAAAGAAATGTAAAATGAAAAGAAAGAAAGAGGTGGAGCAAAAGAGAGAGAGTTGGGTAATTGATAAATTAGGTTGATCGAAGGATAGATTAGGAAAAGAAGACGAGGTTCACCATATTGTCTCTTCATGCTGATCTTTCATATCGTTTAAATTAGTAAAATATCTGTAAATAGAAGGTGTACTAGTTGCGCTATTGAACGGTTGATTAACTTTCGTAAGAGGTGGGTTTAATTTGAACGGTGATGTTGACAAATTTAATTTTGCAAGAGAAATTTTGCTCCTCTATCTTTTCACCTTTTTCGGGTACTGTCAAAGATCGGTAGTGTTCATGCTGGTGAATGACCGGATCTTATGTTGTTAATATGATGAATAATCGGCGTCGCTCTCACTCGGCTACACGTCTCGAAATTCGCAATCGTTTTGCACCACGATTTTCAAGTTCAATACGAATTGATGCAACAAAATTATGCACCCAGGTATATATGTGCATATTTCAAACAAATTCATACCTTTTCCTATATTATCACAATTTATAATGATAGCATTTAATTGTTACATGTAATTAATGAAATTTACTAAAAAATAATTCAACAAATTAATAAATAATACAAGGAAAGAAAAGATTTTAATTGTTTGTTTATTGATGATTGTAATCAATATTAATTTATACAAAATTCCTCTTCTAATTTCATATTCAAATTTGTACACAAAAAAAAAAATTAAATTTCGGCTTAAATGAATTGATTTTAACTTATAAATTTGATATATAATACGATATGATTTCTTGAAGAATAGAATTCAAATAACAAGAAGAACATTTGAAATAAATTTTAAATCAAACAAAAGAGAAGGAGAAAGAGAGAGAGAGAGAGAGAGAGATGGAAATGAAGAAAAATGAGAAGATGAAATGATATAAAACATTTTTCAACGATTTCAATGTAACAAGAAATGTTAGAAAAAATGATATTATTATTATTTTAACATTTCTAACATCAATGGTTTGTTTTTTTCTTTTCTTTTTTTTTTTTTTTTTTTTCTCTCAAAATTTATGATTTCTTATTGTTTCTTCCTCAACATGAAAAATTACAGTTGATATTGCATTGCATGCTGCAGATTGTCGTACTTGACAAACATGCAATCATCAATTGGTTTCCCATACATTTTGCGCCTTTTCCTTGAGAATTATTTATCTTTCTTTTATGATTTCTTTAAATTTTTACTCTTAAAATAATCAGTGCTAATGATTTTTGTTAAATCTATAATAATTGAACATTTACTGATAATTATTTATTTTAGCTCTATTGATTATTTATAAAATTGTTTTTATGAGAAGCAATATTATTGCATTGTAAGAAATGAATTTATTTTAATATTCATGTTCTATTTATTTAAATTCCCAAATAAAAACTTTTGTCTCTCCTCTTTTTTTCTTTTTTTTTTCAACATATAATAATTATTCGTCCGAAAGGAACATTGGTTGTTAATTGCAGAAATTTTTTACTATAATTGAAGTAGAAAAGCATAAAAAGTATTGGAAATTTTCATTTACTATTGGAATTTTTGGTTTTTTTTTTTTTTTTTCTCTCTTAAAGTTGATCGGCAAAATATGTAAATTTATCCGATTTTCTTTTTTCTCATTCATTGTCAAAAATCAGCTTTTTAATTTCCTTGTAATCCTTAAATTTATTTTGCAATTAAAAAAATCAGATCATCATTTCTTTTCTATTTTTTTTCACTTCTGTCTTTTTCGTATTTAATAGGCGTTGAATCTTGTGCAATAATGTTGAATTGCAACCAGTTTCGAGAAAAAAAAAATCACCCTTTTGTGACATTTTGTTTTTGAGAATGTTAAATTATGGATGATAATTTAACAAATTTGCATTCTGCCTTCTATAAAATTTGAATTTTGCAAATGAGAAAAAAGCAATTAATAAGTGTTGATGGCATGTGGATAACAAAAATGTTTTTATCTGATATTATTTGATTAAAAAGTTTATAATCCTAATAAAAATGTTGTTGTCGATCAAAAAAAAAAAAAAAAAAAAGGAAAAAAATCATACTATTTTCGATTAAAATTTGCTCTCCATTTTGATTTCATTTTCCATTAAAAAAAAAAGAAGAAAACTTTTCATACTTTCTTAAAGCTCATTCAAAATAAAAATTAAATTAGTTTACCATTAGGAATTTATCCCCTACCTTAAAAAATCTTTTAAAGTGATTATTTCAGGCTCTTTTTTTTCCAATTAAAGGTTGACGTAAATATCATATTATTGTAAAAAATAAAATAAAATTTAAATACGCCGTCACTCTTCAACTTTTAATCTTTAACTTTCCTTTTGGTTGTTAATATGATCTCCTCAAGATACATAAAAACGATTCTTTTGATAATCTGATAAAATCTTTTAAACCATTTAAGAATTGTCATTGTGAATTAGAAAATTTCATTTGAATTTTCACAAAAATGATTATCAATATAACGATGAAAATATGATTTGATATCATTCGTTAAAGCATTTTAATTGATTAATTAGATCTAAATTAATATGTTTTTATCAGATGTAATCAGTGAATTGGTTTTTTTTCTCCTTTTCTCTTTTAATCTATTGTTATTAAAAGTTTCTTTATTTTTTTTTTTTTTTTTTTTTTTTTTTACCTTAAAAGAAAACAAATCATAAAATTATTGCAAGTATTATTTCAAATAATATATTCATAACTCTTTTTTTTTTTTTTTTGCTTATTGTTTATTTTTGATAACTTATTAAAATTTTGCAAAATTTGTTTTCAATAAGAGAAATATTGAATGAACAAAAGATCATTTTAGTGATTTTAGAAAGTATTGTTTTCGAAAAATTTTATCAATTTCATATAATTTTGTTACTTATTATAATCAATGGTTTCTAATTTCTTATCCGCAATAATTAGGATTAATCGGAAAAATTAAAACCTATTCCGATGGTTCATTTCTCATAGACAATTTATATATTAGATCAAACGATACGATTTCATCTATTGATTCGATCCATTGATCAAGCTATCGGTAATTTCTAATTTTTCAAATTCTAACCAATACATGACAATGGCAATGTCTTCTTCATTGTATACTTGAAATATTCTTTTCCTTGATCAATCCATATTAAATTATATGTCACATTGTTCAAACTATCTTTCCATATCAACTTCAGGGATCAAATTGTTAAAGATTGTTGATATGCGAAATTCAATCATCATTTCGGAAAGTAATCGAAGTGTTGAAAACATAAATTTTATTCATATATCCAAAACTGCAATTAATTCATACTACTCAGAGGAATTAATACAAAACTTGAATTTATATGAAGATAAAAGAAAAAATTATTTTACATATTTCTGCATCACATCTACATATATATATATATATCTTTTATTAAAGTAATCATTATCGATAAAAGTTTTCAAATTTGAAAATTAAATTTTGGATAGATTAAAGAGGAAATAGCTTTTTTTCTTTTTTCTTTTTTTTTTTCTTTTCTTTTTTTTTTTTTCAAAGATAAGAAGATTATTTTTGCATTAGTAAAGAAATGTTATGTATTTTTTCAAACTTTGAATTTACAATAACAGCAATGAAATCTATGATAGTTGTTATTGTTTGAAATGGTGGGTTTCGATGTCATTTCATTTCGTTTCAAATGACAATTTCATTTTTTTTTTTTTTTTTTTTTCTTTCATCTCTCAACCCTATGCATACATTGTTCGTTTCTTTTTAATTTTTTTTTTTCTTTTAAATTTTTTTTCCATTTTTTTTTTTTATTTTCTGAACGATAATCAATAGTAATAGTAGTAGTAGTAGTAGTAGATTTTACATTTCGTACATTTTGTTCAAGTAGATGAAAGGAATGAGGCGGACAGATACAAACGAAACGAACTGGCAAAGAAGGAATTATTATTTATGATTTATAATAGGCCATATCTTTTTTTTTTTTTTTTTTTTTCATTATCATTTTGTCTACCTAATCCTTTCAGCAAATTTTTATATTTCATTCTTTTCATAATTATTTAATTATTTGAAAAAAAAAGTTAACAAAATTAACTATTTTATATATGAAATAATTATTTATCTAATAAAATAATCAAATAGTATCATGAGATAGGTTGAAATTCGTATACTTTATTTATTTTCTAATATATATTTTAAATTTAAAATAATAAAATATTTGTGGATATTTCATTCTTTTTTTTTTCTCCTCTTTTTATATAAAATTAAGAAAGAAAAAAAAAAAAAAAAAACGATGAAAAACTTTTTACTAAATCATTTTCTTTAATTCAACATTGAATTTGTCAATCCACTTAATGCTATCTTTTATTTGTAAGTGTGTTTTGATGACAAATAATTCACTTAACTGTCAACAATTTCAACATTTTCAAAATTTTTAGCAAATACAAAAATTCATTCATTTTTTTTTTACTCAATAAATATATTTTCAGCCAAATGAATGTCATTTTATTGGAATTGATATGAAACGATCATATATTAAGGAAGGTGCTGTACAATTAACAGCTTTGGATTCACTTATCACATCTTCCCGATATTTCTTCCTCTTTTCCGATCTACTTCTTATCGCCAAACAAAAGTATGTTGTATTTTATTACAATTCAATAATTATTTGTGAAAATTATTTCATTTATTAGTAATTATTGAGAAAGGAAAAAAAAAAAAAAAATTGATCAGATGGATCAATGGAATGAATATATTGCAAAATAATTACTGTAAAATTGATTTCATTTATTAATAATTGCTCAAAACAAAAAAAAAAAACTGAAAAGAAATGATCAGATGGAATATGTTATTGATAGAGAAATAATATACATAATATATATGTATAAATTAATATTAATTAAAATCAGATTATAGGAATGGTACTACATAAGAATATTTTATTTTTAGAAATTTTCAATAAATAAACATAGTTTGTTGTTATTTTTCCTAATTGTTTGTATCGTTTCTTTCTGCTTAAATTTTGTTTCTGCTTAAAAATAAGAAAGTTAAGTTAATAAAATAATATAATTATGGAAAATTAAAAAAAAAAAAAAAAATTGTGAATGAATTGAGGATAAATTAAGGAAAAAATTTTTCCCACTTTTTTTTTTTTATAAAAATGTGATTTTTTTTTTTGTATTCTGGAGAAGTAGAAAAAAAAAATTCAATTCTTTTCTCAAATTTCAATCAAATTTTCTCTAAGAAAAAATTTAATTTCTTTGAAATGAATGAATCATATCTTTTCTGGATAATAATAAATTCAAAATCACAAATGTATATATTACAATGAAATACTTTTTTCATATATTCGCCGAGTGGATGAATTCATTCCACTATCAATTAATTTCATTTGGATTACATCTTTCTTTTTCAAATAACAAAACGTCACTTCCTCTTCCATTGGATATTTTACGAATTGATTAATTTGAAAAAAATTTTTTTTTTTAAAAAAAGATTAAATATATATATATATATATATATATATATATATATATTTGTGATTATGAATATGAATTTAAACAAACGAATTTGAATTGATCATAATAGACTAATTAAATATGTAGTAAAATTTTGTTATTTATTAATAGAATGAATGTAGGAAAATTTCATCTACGATGATGATAAACATCAAGAGAATAATAGTTCAGTGTACCAGCACATCACAATCATTTCTAATGATCAATTTTTTTTTTTTTTTTCTCTAGCAAATTTGTGAATTGAATGTCAAATTGTAAAATTTTTTCTTTGCGAAATTACAACTATCAACTGATTCGTTAATTTTACGCAGACCTTGACGTTATTCAGATGCCTTGTATTTTTTTTTTAGTTAAAATCATTTTTTTTCTTTTTTTCTTCTCTTTCTTTTTTTTGTTGTTTCATTTCTAACTTTAACAAATAATAAATGATAGTGATATTATGTTGGGTAAAAATGTTAAAAGTAAAAATTTAATGATTAAAAGAAATTAAAATTAAATTTTAATTCTAACATTTTGTTTGATAAGCATAATTTGATTTCATTTTAGCTCAATAAGATAATCCATTAATAATGACTGATTGATATATATATATATATATATATATATATATATATATATATATACCTAAAATAATAAAATTGAAATGAAAGGATGAATTTTGTTGTGTGTATGTGTGTGGGTATCTGTGTCTGTGTCTGTGTGTGTGTGTATGTGTGTATGATGATGATGATAATGATGATGTGATGATCGCAAGACAACAGGTACGACAAGTTATAGGAAAAGGTGAATGAGATCGTTGGAGTTCATCATAACCCCGTTGCATTCATCCATCCATTTTAATCTTACTTGACAATCACCGTGTTACGTTAACGACCCAAATTTGTGTTAGTCCGCTTAGTGAGCCTACCATACCTGTCAACAGATGTAGCATCAAATGTCAATATACCAATAACACAATAATATAAATATCAAAGTTTCGATGAAATTAAATGTTCAATGATAGGGATGATGTATATGAAATATTTGTAATTTTTAAATAAGAAATGAAATTTTAAATATATTAGATGCAAGAATAATTTAATTAAAAAAAGTGGCGAAAAATTTTTATGCGTTTTTAAATTTCACATATATCATTAGCGTCAGATAGTATTTCATCAACAATAATTATTAATTCAAATAAACTTTAAATGTGAAATTTTCAATGAAAAATCTCAAGAAAACATTGTATACTATTTTAAAAGTAATGCATTAAAAAATTAGAAATATTACCTTTTATGATGTGGAATGCAAAATTGGCTATTAGAGAATAATTGGAATAAATGGCGACATTTTGATAGTTCTAATAATAGTCGAATAGTTGAGCTACTTCGTATCGGATGGAATAAATGAGATACATATATCACTTGTTAAAAGATATTGTATAGTTAATAATTACACGAATAATTATTATATACCATTGATAGTTGTACTAATAATTATTATATACCGTTGATAGTTGTACTAATAATTATTATATACCGTTGATAGTTGTATTATTAATTATTTATTTCTTTTCTTGTCTTCTTCTTCATTTTATGTGTAATTTTGCAGAGCAGCGAATAGTTATAAATTAAAGGAAAAAATTCGTTTGGATCGAATTTGGTTGGTATCAAATGATTGCCCACATTCTTTTCTTATCGGATGGCCAATTTATAATTTTATCGCTCATTTTGCGTTAGTTTTTCTTTTCTTATTCTTACTAAAAATAATTAATATAATTATTAATTTTTTGCCTCTACTCCTTATATCCTGTTTTAATCCGGTTTTTCTCACATTTTTTTTTTCCTTATTGATTGAATACCTTTTTTTTTTTTTTTTTCTTTCTTTTTTTAGTAATTCTTGTTTAAAAAATTTATTTTTAATTTAATGATAAAAGTTATAAATGTTATCCGTTACATTATTATTCTTTTAATGAAAGATAGTGTAAGTTAATATACCATCCACTGCAATTGTAATTTCCAATTAATAAATTTATACGATGAATTTAAAATTAGATTAGTACGGTTTCAATCTATTTTGTTAACAATAATAAGTAGTAATAAAGATAATCAATAAATTTTATTATTTTCAATTATTTATTTCTAAAACCATCAACTGCCTAATCTGTGAATATCGGGCATGAAATTACGTCATCAAGGGAAGTTCTACTTTTGCGCCGTTTCTTCGAGTAATTATTCAATCAATATTCTATCAGTTATTGTTATCTAAGAAAAAAAAAAAACAAGTGAAGAAAATTTATCTTATAAATACTTTCTTTTTTTTTTTTTTTTTGTTTTTGCTAAACATATGGATTTCTTAAAAATTTTTTAATTTTCTAAATTGCTGTTTTCTTTGACCACCTTCTTTAAATTGTTTTATTTCAAGCAATTGATGTCCTTTCTAAATTTTATGAGTCTTTTAAATTGAAATAATTTCACTCAAACAGAAAAAAAAAAAATTCAATAAAATCCTTTTTTTTTTTCTTGACTTCTTCTTAAATTCAATTGATTAAAATTTAAAAAAAAAAAAAAAAAAAAAAAGAAGAAATATATGATGATATGTGAGATATATGGAAACTTTTTTGATGAACTATAGAACAGAAGATCAGAAACGAGAATGGGAAATGCTTTTGCAACAACGAATATTACGAAGTCGTGCGAAAATTTCACCCAGATTTACAACAATCCCAGTTTCGGTACTGATCGATGGACGTACACAGGTATATTAATGATTTGTAACTGGAAATAAAAATAGAAATTGGCACATTGAAAAATTGTAATGTGTAATGATAATTATTATCAATTAAATTTTCTTTTAAATTATAATACATTATTTCTTCCGGTATTTCTTTCCTATATTTTGCTCAATTACTCAAATTGACATAAATTATCATGCATGAATGGATGAAATTTTTATTTGATTGTAAAAATTTTTGCAATACTTAATCAGTTAATTAATCATTAGTAACTTTTGATGTTACACATTAAATGCATCATTTTATCTTTTAATATATTTCTTATTCAATTAATTGGTGTAAAATTAAATTTTTCAAAATGAGAAAAAGTAAAGTCTGTTACAAAATAATTTTCATGTGGAATTTTGATCAAATTGATAGTTAATTAAAATATTTCATAATACCAAATGATGAGAGATTCATTTGATGATAACAATAAAAGTAATATTTGACAAAAATAAACGATAAAATGATAAAGGATTGTTTTTTATCATTTAATTTTCTTTCATCAAATCATTTCAATTCTAAATGATGATTAAAAAATTGATAGATGAAAATCAATGAATTAATAATAGCAAGATTATCAATCATTGTTTCTTCATTCTTAGATATTTAAATTAGTATAATTAAACCTTCCTGATACTGTTATGTTACAATTATAGGTGATGAAGAAGAAAATTGGCATATCTCAAACGACAAATGAAATTTTACGTGAACTTATCAATGAATTAGCTATACCAATGGAGGAAGAAGTGGAATTATCATTTGATGCGGGTAATGGAGATGGTATTACCACATTGCAAGGACCAGAATGTGTCTTCTGTATTGTGATGGAACATGTTAAGAATACCGGTTATCGGTTATCAGAATTACAACTGGAAAAAATTGATGCTCTACCGTTGATTCAGTGCCGCTTAGTGCTAGCTTCTATTGGCAACAATCATTCATCGACATCATCCATTGTTTCTCATTTCAAGTATAATTTTGAATTTGTTAAAATTAATTTAAACAATCAAAATAATCGGATAAATGTTAAATATTTTTATCTTCGAAGGAAAAAAAAAAAAACATCTATTTTTATTTTAACATTTTAAAGAAATAGAAGTCTTTACAAATTTGATTATTTCATTTTAGTATGTAAAATTAGAAATATACTTCAAAAATGGACAGTTATCATCTCTTAGGATCATATTTTGATATGTAGACTGTAAAGTTTTAGTTTTTCGCAGAAAATATTTCATTCTAGGCGTGTACTAAGTCGATCGGAATCTCGACGTTTCTTTGGACGACCATTAGAGGGTTCATCGCCACCTCAACCAGTACTAACGATGATTGATCATTTGATGCTTCACGGAGTGGACATTGAAGGTTTATTTCGGAAATCACCCAAACAGAGTACTGTACGTATGCTACGAGCACAACTTGATCGTGGTTCAGTACCAGATTTCTATCAATTTAATCCACATGTTACCGCTGCTCTTCTGAAAGTGAGTAAATATATTAACATAATAGTCTATCATATCATGATGATCCTACAATTAAATAACTAGAATTGAAAACTGAATGGATAGAAAATCCCTCTTAATTTTTCATCTTTTAGGAATATCTTCGAGAAATTCCCGGAAAATTACTCTTATCCGGAAATTTTGAATTATGGGCATCAGCAATGGAACAAACGTTAGATTGTCAAAAAGCTGTGCGAAGATTGTTGCATTTGCTACCTTCTGCACATTCCGCTCTTCTTTCCAAATTTCTTCGATTACTTCGAGCAATTGCAAATTCACCACAATCAAAAATGACCGCTCAATCATTAGCTGTTTGTATTGCTCCCAGTCTTCTTGATAATCCGAGTGAGTTAATTAATTTTTTTTGCAAAAAGTGAAATCTTCCAAGACTTATCTTTTCCTCACTTATTACTTTAACAATAATTTCAACATTTAAATTATTACCTAATGTAAGGTACTTTCTCCTAGCACAAATAGAACTTGTTTAGGTTTGTCTAGATTTGTTCCAAACTACATGGTAACCTTATTGAGCAAGTAAAATGAATAGATTTTTTTACAATAAAAGTTTCATGTAAAACTTACTTATCATTGGGAGAGCATTTCATAGTGAAAATAAGTTTATACAGTTCAAGAATGTTTATCGATTAACAACTATTATTTTTATAGTATAAATCATCTATTCGATCAATTACTTCAAGATTGTAACGAGGAGATTTCTAGATCAGTGGTATTGACTAATTCGTATCTTGCAATTGTTACACGATTATTTTTAACTGTTTTTTCGAAAACATGTCATTGCATCATAATTATTAATTATATTATTTTTGAAGAAGGTGACTCTGCAACAAGTTGGTTACCAGATTTAGCGGAATATCTTATCGTTAATGCACCATTTCTTCTTGAACCGTTCAAAGATGTTCAGCTTGCTATTTCATCATCCGTTTCCAATGATTCCGGTTTGTGCATATTTCATTATTGGATCAGTCGAAAAGATTCAACAATTTAAGCATTGATGGAATTTTAATTCTAACATGAAATTTATGCAATAAATGAAAGTTTTTATCATTAAGGATTATCGGATGTCGATTTATGCTTGGAAACATCAGTCAGTAATTCAGATTCAGGTGTAATCGGATCACCCGCATCAAGTTGTTCCTTAGGTGTATCACAATCACCTAAGTTAACTTATAGCAAATGGGAACATCGTCCTCTGCAAACATCATCTTCAGGTTAACAATAAAGTAAAGTTATTTTTCGAGTAAATAGTTACTTGAAAATTACTCTGATCGATGAAAATTTTATCGTTTAGATGAAAGAGGATTGAATGCAATGAGAAGTAATACCACTGTAAACTTTCGAAAATTTCCTACCACTTATTATTAATTCCTTATGCTTTATTGTTGAAAGAAGATTTCTATTCGTTGTAACGTGCTTCATTATGTTTATCAATTTGGTAATCACGTAACAGACGTCATTGATATTGTGTTTATAAACATGAGCATAATTTATTGAATATGTATGAGAAAAAGGGATAAGGTAAAATTCGGTATGTTTGGTTTTTAATAGAGAAGAAAATTGCAGGATACTTTGTGAGTAGTGTTTCAACGGAAGGTGAAGAAGAGGAAGAAATTGGTACAGAAGTGGAACCGGAAGATGACGATAAAACGCCAGTACTTTCACGTGAAAACTCTGATGTACAGAATAAATCAATAACGCCAGTATGGAAATGGAAGAAAAATGAAGAGAAAAGAAAAATTGAAGAAAAGCAATTCTCACGTGGTCCATCGATTTGTTCAAATTCATCTAGGAGAAATATGATTACTAATGATGAAAGTGGTGATAAGCGAAGTACAGACTGGAAGCTTCGACGAGAATTTGGTACTTCATCACCATGTCGCCGAAAAATTGAGGGAAGTCCAGCTTCACTTCGACGATCATGTACACTAGAAGGTAGTCCTTCTTCTAACCGGAAGTCTGTTATATTTGATCCAGAAAGTCCAGTGTTAGCACGTAAAAGTTCAACAATAAGTACAGCATCGCTACATTCTGATTCAACCTTGCAAACGTTGGTACCAACGGATATGCCGGAAAGTCCGATTCTGTTACGTAGGGGTAGTTCAAAACGAGCCGAAAGAAGTCCTGTAGTGCAAAGAAAGACGCCAAATTCGATGATTGATTCAGGCATTCATTTTGCTTCACCACTTCCGCCACGCCGAAGGGAAGTGGAAGCACAAAGTCTGAGTTCACCATTAACCAGACGAAAAGATTTAGAAACTAATTCACATTCTCCGGTAATACGTCGTAAGGAGTCTCTTCTTTCACAAACACGACGTGAATCATTCAGACGTCAATCGGAAAATAACAATAGCGAACCTGGACCATCAAGTATACGAGATAATGTAACTCGTAAATATTCATTTCCGGATGGTAAAATATGGTATGTTGATGATGCAAGTACATATTATCATGGTACAGAAGGTGCATTATCAGAAACAAAATTATTCCAGATGCCAGTGATAGCATCACCAATTCTTCGTACAAGTAACACTCACAATAAATTATTGGTACGACGTGCATCGGAACGTATTGGAAGCGCAGAAGTTACTGCATCAAAACTGTTATCCAGGCAATCACCACCACTTAAATCAGACCTGAAACAGAATAGCACTTCTGTAGTAGATCTTAATTCGATTTCCAATAAATCTGACGCTAATAATTCTAAAGATATCACAATCAGATCTAATCCAGAAAATCGTAACCGTAATAGCAAGATAGAAACTTCCATTACTTCAAACACCGAACTTCGTTATTCAACAGTTAATGAGATCAGGAATGTTGCGATCACAAATGCTAATCGAATTCAACCAAAATTACCAAAGCAATCATCTATTAAAGAAGAAGTTAACAAGTGTAATAGTACTGAAGTAACTGCAACATCCGTGAAGAATGACGTACGACCACATGTACCATTGCAACAACGTGAAGCAACAGTCAGTAGTAGTGTTCGAATTCGAAAGAAAACTCGAAGTATTCTAATGGAACCATTGGAAGTGAACTGGTCAGTGGATGAAATACGTTCCAAATTTCAAAAAGCTTCTGAACCACCACCATTTCTTGATACCATTTATTCCAATTATTCATTGAAATAAACTTTATCATCTTTAGAATTTGTTTTTTCTTTTTCTCTTTTCTTGAAATCATTATTTGTTGCAGAAATTCATTTTACAAATTATTTGTGATAAAATAAATGTAAGTTATAGTTTTATTAATTATTGTATTAATTAATTTTGAGATATTCAAAATTAAAGCCGAATGCTTAGAATTAAAATTAAATAAATGGATGATTCATTCTTCAGTATCAATCATAAAAGATACATTTTGTTGATCCAAAATACTTTTCTTTTCTTGTTTTCCATTAAATAATTCATCATTCCTTATTGCTGCTGTTAACATCATTATGCTATTGTAAAAAAAAAAGGCGATCCGGAATATTTGGAACTGTTTTCAAAAAAAAAAAAAAAAAAAAAAAAACGAAACTTATCGTTTTGCGTATTTTAATCTACTTTGCCATTTCTTTTTCATATTTTTGAATTTAATGATTTAACAGTTTGTTTGTCAAAATTGGAAAAGTTTTTCTAATAAATATGTTCAAAAATAAACATTTTACAACATACACAATAATTGTCCCATTTGAGATTATTAATTCAAATGATAAACTAATTTTAGCTTATTCCTTGCATTGGAAAAATAGCACCAAATATTTATCATTTCTATTGCTAAATTATCATTTAGAATATATTGGCTTTTTTGTTTTTGGTAAAATATTGTAAAATTGAAATTAATTTTAATTTCAAACAAATAAACTCAATGTTAAGTTCGGGGGTTGAATGATAAGTTCAATGTTAAATGTTATGTTCCATCAGATTAGCACTTTTTTTTCCTAGCAAAATAAGGCAAAAATGAAATCAATTTTAATTTGTGATCAATAGATTTAGTATCAAATTTAGATGAAATTATTTTTTATTCTACCAAGATTAATTTCCGCCCTCTTCCAGGAAAATATTGTAAATTTGAAATTAAGAGAAAATTTTGAAGTCAGTAGATTGATTTAGTTTAAATTCGGATGAAAATATTTCATAATCGATCGAAATGAAAATTAGTTAATATAAAATATAAAGTTGAAATTATTGTTTGGAAAAAAAAAAAAAAAAAATTGCAAAAAGTATTTCCCTTCTTCTCTACTACACTTTTGTTTTACTTTTTTTTTTTCCCTCCTGTAGATTTAACTTATCACTCAATGTAAAAAGCTCTTAATTGATAAACGGAATGAGTATCAGATGAAATAATTTAGCATTTAACAAATGAGATTAATTATTCACATTGATAAGAAGAAGCATGGAAAAATTTTTAAAAAAAAATATTGAGTAATATAAGAATGGATAGTATTTTTATAATGAAATTAAAATATTTCAAATAATATATGAACAATTGATAAGCCAATAGACAAGATATAATCATTATGGAAGCCAATTAAATTTTTAGCTCCTCATTTGATAAACATTTCAAATGAATCAATCAACAAACAATAACGAGGAATCTATGATAATATTTCTGTGCTGAATTCATAATAAATGTAAATTCCTGCCTGAATAATTTGTTTCATTAAAATTAACTATTTCATAAATTGATTGAAATTAAAATTAATTTTAACTTAAAGCTAATAGATACAATGTCAAGTTTGGACGAAATTATTTCACAATCGATCAAATTATAAATTAATTGAAATAAAATCTAAAATTCGAATTATTGTGCAAAAAATAAGTGTAATAATGGATGAAGCATTAATTAATATAGGTTAATAATATGTATTTTACTAAAATTAACAAGTTACTTATCAGAAATATCAATGCTTACATCAATAAGTTCAATGTAATGACATTTCCCTTGGCAGATATATATGCACCGGTATTTCTGGTAAGTATAAAAGGCAGGGGATAAGTAATTATTTCTTGTTGCAATTATGCTACTTCTCTTCAGGTTAGCAAGTCTTTGTACAAAAATTTACGTAATTGGGTTCCGAAATACCTTTCCGAAGCAACACATATGATCGATACAATGATGCATATCGCGACAACAGCAAAGGTCATAGGTCATTTTGCAATATTTCCATTCGCCTCTTTTCTTCCTTTACTTTCGCTTCCATTCTTTTTTTTTTTTTTTCTGTTGTATCTATTCTTCCATTTAGATTTTTCATTTTTGGTGATACTTCAAGCCTTAAGGATTATTTTTATTTGTGATACATTCAACTCAAATAGTTTTTTCTTTCCTTTTACATTCCATTTGTCATTTTACACTAAAACTTATAAATTTACAATTTACATTTTAATTCCATCTTTTTTTTTTTTTGTGTGTAATTCTATTTAAGACATTGCTTAAACAGAATAGAAAAGTCTTTCAGATAAGTTTAAATTAGTTTCACTTGAAGTATTCATTACATTTCCTTAATGCTCATTTTATTATACCTATTCAGGAAACATTAATAATTTCATTACTATCGAATAAATGCTATTTTAATGAAATTTAAACATTTCTCTTTTATTATCGTCCATTTCATCATTTTTCATCTATCAATTCTATGATAGTAGCATTTTCTTCAAATGAAACCTTTCACTTCTACTGATCATTGTTGCAATTACTTCCAAATATCTTTCACATTATAATTATGCAAATTTCATTAAATCCTTTCATTCCTTGCATTATTGATGAATAATACATAATGCTTAAATTTCATCATTCATCTAATTTCATGTAAGATTAGATTGATTATTTCATGTACGTTTGACGTATTTACTTATTTCTATAATTATTATCAAAGTTATTGAGAGAAGTTATGTTTAAAGCAGGAATTTTTTAATGTTTTATTAACATTGCTATATATTTAAATAGAAATTATACCTTTTAATTAATAAGAAATGAATTGGTTAACATATCATTAATATGGTATGATATTATTGTTAATATATCATTAGTATGATATTAATATGGTATGATAGTTATTAATTTGATAGGAAACTTTGATGTTACCTAAAAAATCATTCAGCAATGAATGGATTTCTCACATACACACACACACCATATAATAAAAAAAAAAAAAAAATGTTATCACTAATCAAATTGCAATGATTCAGGTAGAATGAAAGTGCAAAGTTCATAAACATTAATATGAAATGATAATAACAATTATTTGATATGAAAAGATAGTGGGTAAATGTATTAGAGATTGTTAACAGACAACATTACTAATCAATGATTATCACTATTTCATTGCATAATATACTATCACTTTTTATAATTATTATCATCATTATTATTGCTATCATATCTATATTCAAAAAATATTTTTATCACTTTTTGAATATTTTATTCAGTGTACTTTATGCTATGTTTAAAGCTTTTAGTTTTATAATTCTGATTCATTCTAATCAATTCTTATTGTTTGATCTCATTTCCTAAATTTGAATTTGTTTTCAGTTTTGTTGCATAATTTTGAATGATTGGAATTCTCAAACAATCTTTCAGTGTAATAATTTTGTAATAAATAAACCTAAACAAAAAAAAAGAAAAAAAATTAGCTTGATGAAATTTCACTGATATCTTTCGAGAATATTTTTTGCCGAAAAAAAAAATTTGAAAAAAAAAAATAATCGAATAAAAATGTTCAATTGATCTTATCATATGCAAATATTTTATAAGTTATAGAAATCCTAACAATGATTGTTTGTATGATAATATATGTAAATGTTATATTTCATTACATTGCTTTATCATTTCTTCTGAGACATTTAAAAAGTTTTTTCCTCTTCTTAAAATGACAGCTATCAATGAAACATTCAATCATTTAGCTATCTTCCAAAAACAAAAAGAAAAACTATTAAATTTGTTGATTGAAATGAAATAAACTTTCGAATTCTCTGAACAATATTTCATGGCTTATTGAAATTTGAATTGATATCATAGAAATTTTAAATAATTCATCATTCTATTGTTTGGATAATAAATGATTGGGTTTCATTCTTTTTTTTTATCTTTTTTTTTTTGATGGAACATTTATGATAATTATTTGATGATATCAATTAAAGCAAATAACAGAAAGTTTTTCCATAATTTTGAGTAAAAGCATAAATTTTGGGTAGAGATATATATTTTGTATAGATGATGTATATTTTTGGATTAAAATATTGTTTGAAAAAAAAATGATTGATGATAGCAATTCTACTTGATCATATCATTTCATTTAATCTATATATTTATGAATTGAAATGATTCAGAAGTTTTTTTTTGTTTGTTTAAGCTTTACCAATGCCACCACCAATGCTTTCGCCAGCTTTTTTTTTTTTTTTTTAAGAGATTTTTCTCTCTATAACAATAAATCCGATCGATGGGCAATCTGTTCATGTTCAAGTTAAATTTCGTTTAAATTTCAGATATTAAAAGGAAATTTTTCGGAAAAATATGTGATAAAAAGGGTAAAAAAAAAAGCTTTTTTTTTTTGAGCTTAACTGAAACAATTTGTAATTGATCATAAAAGAAGAAGAAAATAGAACTGTGGAAAGTTTTTAAAAATGAGTCTGGAAAAGGAAAAGTGGAATAATTTGCATAAGTGCAATTCTTCCAACTTTTTTTTTTTGCGCTTTTCCTAAAATTATCGGCTTGAAAAATATTGAACGAAGCAATCTTTCTTCGAGAAGATGCTAAAGTAATTTGCATATGAAATTGCTTATGAATTTATTAATATCCACTATTCTCTATTACTTATTTACTTACTAATAAAGTAGGCGAACGTTGCTTTGGAAGTGTCAAATCAATGTTAACTTTGCAACTTTATTTTTTGTTAACCTAACCTATTTCTATTATTTTTCCGATATTCTATCGAGTTATTTCATTAATGTTTTTTTTTTCTTTATGATTTTTAGTGATTTGTTTGATTTAATTTAAATTATTACTTATCATTTTATTCATTTAAATTTCATGTGATATAGTAATCGATCATTATTGATACTTTTAACAGATGTTGTTTGCAAAAAAAAAAAAAAAGTACTTTAGCTTGGAATGCTCAGATTTATTTATTCTTAACTAATACGTACAAACTTATGTTTATTTGTGATATCGTTATCATTCATCTCTTAACAAATTTACTCTTTAAATCCATAATAAATTATTTACTTCTTTTTTTTTTAAAAAAAAAAATTTTTTTGAGAAATAATAAAATAAATTTGCTCAACAAAAATATCTGACTTGAAATTAGAAATTTATCTGATGAAGAAATATATATGATAAATTATGTCATCTTTTAGCAAAAATTTATTGCCAAATTCCATAAAAGGAATAAGAAATGAAATTTCAACTCATAGAAAATAGGAGAAAGGAAGCAATGGGGGATGGATTATAGTTTAAATTAAATATTTGATAAAACCCTACAATCTATTATATATGCATATGTCTCTCAAATTTGATATTAAAAAAAAAGGAAAAAATTTTGTTTCGCTTAAATCATTTCATTTTTCTTTTTTTTTTTTTTTTTTTAGTACTAAATTGAAATAGCACTATCTTTAGCATTTTGTCATGAAAACTAATGTAAAGTACTGCATATTAGCTTTGTGTGAAAAATGATCCTAAAATTCATGCTTTTGCAACAATTAATTTAGAAGAACCCCAGGAAATTATCTATTGATTGAAATGTGCGGTTAGCGAAAGTTTATTTGTCTTATCATTTTCAATTAATCATTCAACTAAGCCAATCGCTACCTCATTGTCAGTTGGCAATTTTCTACATTATTCATCATATATATTCGCAGGGAAAGCTTTTTTTTTTTTCTTTTTTTTTCCCTCTCAATTTGTGTTTGTTAAAAGCTTTACTTGTCGACTCACCGATTATTTGTGCTTTTAGTAATGTAACTTCTTCTTCCTCGTCTTCCTCTTCTTCTTCTTCTTCTTTTTCCACTTATTCCAGTTATTCCACTTTTTCCACTAATTCCACTTATTCCACTTGTTCCACTTATTCCATTTTTTACACTTATTCCAGTCATTCCACTTTTTCCACTAATTCCACTTATTCCACTTGTTCCACTTATTCCACTTTTTACACTTATTCCAGTTATTCCACTTTTTCCACTTTTTCCACTTATTCCACTTATCCCACTTTTTACACTTATTCCAGTTATTCCACTTATTCCACTTGTTCCACTTATTCCACTTTTTACACTTTTTCCACCCATTCCAGTTATTCCACTTTTTCCATTTTTTACGCTTAGGATTATATTATCAGGCGTATTCATTCATTGTTTATTTGTTTGCTAAAAGCTAATTTGTTTGTGGACAGTTTGTTTATTTCTTATTTTTTTCTTTTTTTTTTTTGTGACAGAAATTTTGAATGGTTGGTAATATGTTTGGATTAAGATGCTTCTGCAACGGGTAATTTTGCAGATTATTTATTTAGCTTACTTATTGGGGATGAGTTGTTTTTTTTTTTTTTTTTTTTTTTTTGGTTTTATTGGATTAGGTTGTCTTTAGATGTGGTAATTTGTGTTTATTTAATTAAAATCTATTTGGTTTACCCCATCTGTGGAATGTTGTTGAAGTTTTTTTTTTTTAATTACATTTCACATTTTATTTGATTTTTCAATTATATTCAATTTACGATTACCGTCTGTTATTTAATTTTATGATTACTTATTTTGATTTTACCATAGTTTTATCCTATGGATGAAAATTATGCAACAATGCAACAGCCATTAGTACTTGATGAAATTGACGCAAGAGATGCTATGCCGGAAGATGATCCCATTGGAAATGTTAAACCGGAAAGTGTCTTCAAACAACATCGAGGAGCACATCGTACTGGCGCTAAAAAATTAGCCTCTCTTTATAGTCGAGGTGAATATTTTTTAAGTAAGACAAACAAAAATAAATTGAAATAGTAAACGGAAAAGATTGAAAAACTCAAAAAGTAATTTTACTTTCAATGAAAGATATTATTCAATAATTTCCAATTTTATTCGTAACATTACAACTGACAATAAATACATTATTCAGTAGAATTAAGCAATTGACAAATGGAAATAATTTATAAGATAGTGAAACAATTAATAATTTACAGTATAAAAATTACTGTTCCGGAAAGTCCGTAATAATTGGAAAATTTCGAATCATTACTTTTAACAAAGTTTATCTCATGAATCAGCAGAATATTTGATATTATCTTGGCAAAAACTATACATTAACCAAAAACATAGTATAATCGATCATATTATTTTTTTCCAATCAATAATTTAGCATGCATTTTTCAGAAAAACGATTGCAAGAAATCATTTCAACCGGATTGGGTATTATTGAATTACTTATTGTTATATATCTGTTAGTACGACGATTCGAACTATCCTCTTTGCCTTTCGTATTATTTTTTGCATTTTTGGGCATTTTAACAGCTGATTTTTTATCCGGTTTGGTGCATTGGGCTGCTGATTCATTCGGTACTGTTGATACATTCATTGGCAGGGTACGTTTTTTTTTTTTAAGAAGTTTAAATTTTAATAAATTTAATCAGCTAGAAATTATTATTTATGCTTAAGCTAATAAATCTTTAAATTTATTATTAAAAAAAATACAATGCAACTTTGCTTCAAATAACTAATCTTAAGTTTCATTTTTTCTCTAATTATTATCTTGTAATAATTAACAAATTATCATTCCATACAATCACATCCCTTCTACATTATTATCATTAATTTACTCTGATAAGAATTTCCTTAGAATAAATTGATTGAACTTCAAGACAATGTTTCATTTATCAGCAAAGTTTTGCATCCAAAATATTCCAAAGATTTCCCCTTTCAAAATTCAAGAAGTATGTTACGAAACTTTTTATGATCATATATATCTGTCTGGTAATTGAAATATTTTTGAATACCAAAGATATTTTTCGGAAATAAATCCCGAAAAAAGGAACAAAATTCAGTTATATCAAAGAAAATGTAGTTGAATTTATAGGAGAAATTATTAAAAATTTCTGTTTTAGTTTTTTTTTTCTTTTTTGTTTTTCCTTCCAATAATCAAAAACATAATGTTTTTATTTTTTCTAATTTCTATCTAACCTAAATTTACAGTTTCAAATTTTTTATAGGATTTTAATTTTTGGTTTTTTTTTCCAACGATAGAAATTTTTTACTTAATCATTACGTGAACAACACGTGAATTTTACGACCATAAAACGTTATGATCCATTTCGAAATTTTTGAGCTATCATAGCCTAGCTTATCAAAAATTACTGTTAAATTTGTTTAATTTTTTTTTTTTTTTTGTTTTATGCATATTTTATATTGCTGAGTTAAATTTTAAGAAAAATTTGCTTTTATCTAAATTGCAGTAAATTTTTAGCATTTTATTCGATCATTTCGTGAGCATCACGTGGATCCTACCGCTATAACACGTCATGATTTTATTGAATGTAATGGTGATAATTTCTTGTTAATAATACCAAAGCTTTCACATATTATTTATCAACATGTCACATTATCAGCTGTTGAATTGGATACTTTGATGACATCACATTGGTTTTATTTACTTTTGGCAATTTACGTTGCGCTTACCAATCAGGTACCACAAATTTCATTTCTGTATAATTTACTGAAAATTTATCGTCAACATTATTGTTATTTGTTAAAATTAAAATTATCTTTCAAGAGAGTTTAATTTTAGCATCTTATTCTAATACATGTAATTTACAATGATCCGGGAATTATCGATGTATCCTGAAAGGATATTTTAATAAATCAATTAGATACAATTAACGGATCTAAGTTAATTTGAGCAAGTTGTTGGAATAACTTTTAAAAATTAATTTACCGGACAAAATATTCCTATCACTAGAAGTTATTATTATTTTTGAAATTGAAAAATTGTGGAATATTAATTTCAAAAATGAATGTCTCAATTGTTTATCTTCTCTTCAACTGAATTTCAGATTCACAAATGGTCACATACATATCTCGGATTATCATCTTGGGTAGAAATGCTACAGAATTGGCATGTGATACTTTCACGTAAAGGTCATAAATATCATCATATTTCACCACATGCATGCGGATATTGCATTACAACTGGTTGGCTGAATGGACCACTGGATGCGATCGGTTTCTGGCGTGCTGCTGAATTTGTTGTTACCGGATTGACGGGAATGAAGCCTCGAACTGATGATTTGAAATGGGCAAAAACTTCTTGAATCTTCTAAAAATTAGGTAGAATTAATAAAGGTTGTTTCAATTGCAGTCAATAATTTGTGCTTGCCAGTTGAAGGCCTTTCACTTCACTAAAATTATCCATAATATTCTGAAAACTCAAAACTAATTTAATTAAAATCCAACATATTTTGCTAGTAGGATCCGATGGTCTTCCTAAGAAGTTTATGACACATTTGAAATGTTATAGTTAATTGATTTTCTTAAAAATATGCCAATATAAATAATGTATCTTCAAAAAAAAAAGCCAATCTTTTCTGTAATTATTTTGATCGAAAATTTAATTTGTCATTATAATTCGATTTAATTGCAAAATTTCAAAACTTCATTTATATGGAAAAAATGCACTTAATATTCCTCTTTTTTTTTATGTACAAAATGCAATTATCATTTTCGATGATACATCTTCTCTATATTTCAACTTTATGATCTAATTATTAGGTAATTTTTTATTGCAAGAAATGAAGTATCATTAGTTATGCCATTTCGATTGATCTTCTTTCTTTTTGTAAATATTTTTTGATCACAAAAAGAAAATCAACATTCTTTTGTTTTTTGAATTAGTCCTTCATTTTTTCAGTTGTAAATTATTTTAAATGAAATTTCACATTTATGCCAGGAAGTATAATGGAAGATTAGATAGCTTATCTGATAATTGATAATTACTAATCTTGAAAGAACCAAAATTAAACTAATACATTATTCACCATTAAAGAATTTCGTTAAATGAAGCTTTTCATAAAACGATGATACGTTTAGAAGAATTTCTTTCAGCTAATAAAGGTTGAGTAAATTTATTGAAATTTCAATTTCATATTGGAATCTTTAACAAATCCTTCTCTTTATTACTTTTAGTTTCGTATTAGAATCTCTAATAAATCTTTCGCTTTTTTAATTTCAAATTTTATATTAGAATCTTTGACAAATCCTTTTTTTTTTTTTTGAGCCTTAAAAAAAAGGTACATTTCATTAACAAAAAATTATAAAAGAGAAAAAAAGAGCGTAGAAATTGAAATAAAAGTAGTAGGAAACAAAGAGAAATACGAAGTGCATAGTTTTTTTTTTTTCTCCTAAAAAAAAGTTGAGAAGTTCTTAATTTTTTAAATATCATCAAAGATAGAAATGAGAATTGTTGCAAAATGAATGAGATAAATTAATCATCTTCAAAACAAACATTCAATGTTTGTTTCATTTTTTTTTTTTTTTTTTTTTTTTGATAGATTTATATTAATGAGAGAAATTGGCATATTTAATCATTTAAAAATAATTTGCATATGATTTTTGTAGTATGGAATTAATTATGATCAATCAATATATACCATAAAGTATTAGGAAATTATTGAAACGAAATGAAATATGGTTAATATGCGATATTTATACTTGTAACTGAGTGATGATCGATGTGAAACAGTTGTTCATGTACAGTTGTGTTAGAATAGACAATAATTTAAGAAAAAATTTGATAATTAATTGAAATAGAAAAAAGAAATGATATTATTGTGATTAATTTTTGATGACAAAAAAAAAAAAAAAAAAGAGTTAGATCGTTAATTCAATTAATTTGTAATATGTATGTATCGATCGATGATAATAAATTAATACTATTCCATGATATATCTCTAGCATTTACTGTTTAGAAGAAATATTTTAATTAGCCAATGAAAGAATTTGGCAAATAGCAAATAAATAAATAGTATTTTGGTAAATTTGACTTTTCTTTGAATTTATAAAATCGATAATAAAGTTTATTTATATCAAATTTATTAGACATAACGAAATTAAAAATTGAAGCCAAGCTTGCAAAAGTGTTTTATTTCTTTGTTACTTGCCAAATTCTTTCGTTTTTTTTTTTTTTTTTTTTTTTTTTTTAAGTCAAATGATACATGCAAAAAAGTGAATATTACCATTGGGTAAATTTATTACAACTAATCACAATATTATTATTAGCAGTAGTAATTTGTAATTTATCAATTTTAGCTCATCCCATTCTTACTAGTTGATTAATTAATTAATTAATTAATCAATTGATCATATGCAGATATCATTCCTTCTGGTTTCACTTTTATTTACTACTAACTTTCACTATCCTCATACATTCTCTATGTTTTCTTTAAATACTACACAGAGTTACTTCTTATTGTCAACGATATTTGCAAATGCTCTGTGCTGTTCCTTCATTTGCTGATAGAATCAAATATTTGCATATAAATTATAGGTCAAGATTAAGTATCTAAAAGGTTAAATAAGATTTCTTTTTTTTTTTTTTTTTTTTTTGCTCAAATGGCATAAACAAATTCTTCGCCTTTATTGCACAATAAACAGCTCAAATTCATGTTAAAATGATAATGAAAAATGGAGATCTTTCTTTTTTTATAGATGAAAAGAAATAAATTTGGAAAATTAAGATGCCAATGATAATATGATACAAGTAAGATAGATATACAACCATCTATTTCATCCCAAATGCTTATATTTCATTGATATGCTACTCTACTGAATGATTGTTAGAAAATAATTCTCTAAACATTTGGTAGAATAATAATGGTAATTTAACAAAGAAAGCATGATTAATTCTATAATTAATTAATGTAAAATTCAATTCAATATACAGAAAGAGAGAGAGAGAGAGAGAGAGAGAAGAAGAAGAAAAGGATAAAAAAGAGAGACAGAGAGAAAACTAAACAAGCAAGTATCATACTACCCGTCCAAATAAAACGACTATAATCATATAAATAATAATGAGGCTAATTTTACTCCATAACTAAATCATAAATAATATAAGAAAGAATGAAGAGTGGTAGAAAGAAGCGGGGAAAAAAAAAAAAAAAAAAAAAAAAAAAAAAAAGCAGTCAATTTTTAATTAATATTAAAAGATTGGCAAAACAAATATACTGTACATAAATTATAATCAAATCAATGAATTAGTAGTAAAGTGATCATTAATTATATCATGAATTATGACGTAATTAATGATTAATTTATCTTATCGGAATTTGCGACAAAATTTGTTGATATAAAATTGTTGTTGCTATTATGATGATATGTTATCATTTTTATCATAAATATGGAATAGAATAGAGAGTGAGAAAAAAAAAATAATAGTAAAGTGGAGATATCTAAATAAGATTTCCAAAATGAGAGAGACTAGCGAAATAGGATACAATTTAGATTTCTAAATTGGAAACTGAAAACCTGAGCATATAGCATCTGTGACATCAAGGTAGTTAAGAGAATTAAATTAATGTATATAATTATCGTAGGGGATAATTGATTTGAAAGGAAATAAAATGAAAGCCATGAAATATCATGATTAAGGATATGAAATTGAACAATTGAAGAGATGTGAATAATTGTTACGACATTAATGATAGCATTTTGCTATGATACAAAAGAATTTGGAGAGAATTGGAAATACTAAAGGACAAATTAATGGGAATAATACATACAGTAATAATACCTTACTGATTTTTAAATCCTGAATTAAGATTTGAACAGTAAAAGTTCCAATAGCTTGCGTAGAATATCAGACGAACAACAACAATGTTTGGTAACTTTTGATGAAAGTGAAAGTTTTTATTTGAAAAATAATTACAATTCTCATTTGGATGATAGCTGAATAGGATTTAATCATATCATTGCCGATTACCATTCTTATCATCATCGTTAATTAATGTTACCTTTCATTATAAAGTTTAAACATTTTTCAGAAGATCAATCTTGTCTAAAGTTTTTAAAATTACTACTCCATTTTGTGAACCAATTACTATCAGATGAAAGTTTAATGATGTGTAACATAAACCAAATGTGATGAAAATGATAGTCGAGCATAGCAATGAACTTCTTAAACCTATCAGTTATCAAGATGGTACAATTATCAAATGTTAGAAAGCTCTTTCATCAACAGTTAACAAATTTTAAACATGAGTAGTTTTTCTAACGAAGATACTAGGGTAAACGATTATACAAAAATTGAGATCGAAGTTAAGATATTCTTTCGTTTGATTAACAAAAGAATAATGAAACATGATAAAGGTGAAATATGATTACTACACAAAAGAGATAGCAATAGAAATTTCACTAAAGATTGTCAAATTTCGAGAAAAAAAAAAAAAAAATGCTATTGTACAACTTTTATGGATAACGAGTGCTCATTCCCTAAAAAAACACTATCCTATAAATATTAGACAGGAAAGATTTTTTTTTATTTTAACAGGAAAGAGGAATTGTTTTTCGTTAATGCATATTTCGAAAAATTTCTAAAATTTTTCAAATGTTAATACATGGATATTGTTGTCTGTTTGTCTATAAATGGGATCTTTTACTCTTCACTGGTAAAACTGTTTGGAAAAGAGCAGATGATAACGCAAACATATGTACATATGCATTCACTACCTATGATATGTCTCGAAATTTGTACTGAAACAAACTCATTTGTATAAATGTTTTACAAAAACAATTCTCAAGTAAGAAAAATTTTGATGACCAAGAAAATTTTGCGATCTTTTACGACTCTCCCACACAATTCCACGTTTTGTCATGCTTTGCAAAATTACGCATTCCTTATTTAGGGACATCGCAATCGAGACTAACAGAGACGTTTGTGAGAGCTGAAAAGGGCATAGAGACATGAATTAAAAGAACATGAAAATATAAATTAAATTGGTAATTATTGGGACAAAAGGCAATTTTGAACAGGATAATAACGAGTAATCTTTCAACAATATCGTGTACGTTTTGGCGGTGAACCATCCTTAACGGTTTGCTGATTTTCATCATTGGTTCTATCATTGTCTATTGATTTCTTAATAATGACTCCTTCTGGAGGAATACCGACGTCTTCTTTTTCATTCTGGAAATATTAACAATTTTAGCAAGCTATACAATCAACCTAACTTGTTTCATAAAATGTTTAGACCGGATTCATTAGAAAGTTAAGATAAAACTGCAGACACTAGTGGAAAACTTAAAATAGTATACGAAAAATGAAATGCATCGAAAATAAGTCTTGTAGAACAAATAATTTCTAAAAATTAATTAATTTGTTCCGGGGAAAATTGAACTATGTGTCATAGAAGTCAACTTGAACGTCATAGCGGGAGAACAATAATATTTGAATGATGCAAAATTATAAAGTCTACAAAATTTCCGAGTGCTAATTAATTACATATATCCGATCAGGCAAATCCAGAGATCTTATGAACGATAAACTAAAGAAAATCTTTATCAATTTTCGCTCAAAGTGATGAAAATTTTGCAAACAAACTAAAAACTTAACCTGCAATAACATTCGGGAATCTCGGAAAGTCATTAAATCACTTATTTAAGTCTGATATCAGTAAAAGAAGGAAACGAATATCAAATTTTAGTGAGTGAGAAATAGGATGCAAAGAAACGAACTGGAATTGGGACTTCAGTGAGTGTAGCATCGACAATTTCAAAATAAGCTCGAAGTTTGCTAGGCGATGTGCGCTGTACCTTACTGGAGGAACTGAAAAATGAAATTAGCATAGAACATTATTAAAAACGAATAAATATTTCCAACTGAACTTCAATAAATGAATAATAAAGGAGTGGTTTGCTTTTACCCAATTCTTCTGGCAAAAGCTGCTCGCGCAGCTGCATCTTTGAGAATCGCATCAGCTTCACTAACAGGGGCATCGTTACTACTGCTGGTGGCATCTTCCTCTTCTGTTGGTTCACCCATAGTTTCCAAGGCAGGTATATGTATACCATCAGGTCCATCATGCGCAATTCCACGTTTACGCAGCTGCAAAATATCAATTTTTTCTTCGGAAAACTTGATAGGTCATATATAATAATAAAGCAGGATGATCAGAGATTATTTCTTAAATATTCAAATATGAAAAAACTATTATACTTCAAAATGTTTAAAATCATTCCTCAGGAGGAGAATCGACTTACATCCTGAACAAAACCTTTCAGCTCATATGCCTCAACATCTCCCAGAAAACCACCTTCTAGCCTTTGCATATTTTCTTTGTCCGATACATCGAAAAGGAACTTTTTATTGAGTAACCTAAAGATAGTTTATAATTGCAAGTAAAATACAAAATTATATCAAAATCACATTTGTTTTTTCAAAATAAAGGCAAAATTAAGTGCAAAAATCAACGTAACTAATGCAATGTTAGCTTGAATAAGTGAGCTTATTTTGGCAAAAGAAAATCATAAGGTTTAATAGGAGTAAAGTTTTCGATAAAACTAAATTTGAATCCAAAGATAATTCTTACTAGTTAAGCATAGTTTCTCAGGTACAGTATAGCATCGAATAAATTATTCTTAATTAAATTCACCATATAATACAAATCGTTACATCCACAAAACTAGCAATCAAACTAATACCTAAAAGTTACTTACCGTTTTCGGATTGTTTCACCCCTCGCTCTCGTGATAAATTTCCGATATGCTACCATACACATATATTCAATAATGGATCCAATCGTTTGCGGACTTCTTTCATTCATCTTTTCACATACATCAAAAGAAAAAAAGTAGAGGAAAATATAACCTGAAGAGATTGAAAATAATAATAGTAATGATAATAACAATAATAATAATAATAATAATAACATTGAAGTTTAATTTTAGAGGTTTTCTGTAACATATACTTTCTTCTGGAAGGTCATCACAGATTCTTGTAAATAATAAAACGATCAAATAGCAGTGAAAGATTAGAAGAATATTTTATTATTACCTTGTAATCCTACAATCTAACATTCAATTAAAAGTTCCAAAACTTGAAGAATAATGAGAAAGGGAAGAATATGAGAAGAAATTTCATACCTCTACTACCATATAGATGGATCCTAATTTAGCATTAAATTTTTGAGAATATATCAGTCAATCATGAAAGAAAAAAGAAATTCAAGAGAAACTGTTCATACTTTGATTTTAAAATTTAAATTTCTTAAATGCTCTCATTTATCTACATTTTTTAGCTCTAACTCTCTACTATTTCTATTAATCTTTTTGTATATGCTATTGCAAAGTATGATTAAAAAATACTACTGTGTATTAATTGGTACAAATTAGATATGACAATTAATTATATGAATTCTTTAAGTTTTAATTTTCAATATTCTCAATGTATTATAGCAGATCAACTGAACAATCCTAATCATATTATTAATATTAGCTGTAGTTTTAATACACTTATCCTTTCAATGAAATAATCTAATCATTTTTATATCATTGCAAAACCGCTCATATCAAATTAACAAAAATGCAAATTTTCAGATCACCTAATATCACTATTGTTCCTCATCTCACCTGATCAATAATAGATGAATCCACATAGATGAAGGTATAAAAATATGAACTGAGGTCAGATGAAGAAACCTGTTGATAGAATAGCTAAAGAGAGGAAGAGAGAGAGAGAGAGAGGACGATATTGGCTTAAGATATTTCTACACCCTTCTGTGACATGCAGATATAATCATAGCTGAAGTAGAGAAATGGAGGAAATGTTGAACGTAAACAACAACCTACGTTAAATGAATTACATCTACCCAATTTTTATAGTAGAAATGTAATCAAATTGAAATTCATCATTGTTAAACTTGTCTAAAAGGATGAATCAGAAATCCGGAAATTAAAATGTTTCGCATATTTTTGTTGAAATAAAAATGATTAAAATTTTTTGATAGTAATTCTAATCTGTTAGTTAATATCTCTTAAATCAAAAACTGTTGTATTATATTTATCGAAATATCGGTAATAAGCATTAACTTTTTACAAGTAAAAGTGATCAGTTTAATTTTTCATGGGCTATTTGATTATTGATATCAGATGATATTAATAATATACATAAATATTTTTTGATGATATTAACATTCATTTAAAGGGTAAATTTATCAATGGTGTAAGAATTGCAATTTATTTCAAATTAAAAGAAATATAATGATAATACATGACACAATGTCATGTTATGATAACATAAAACATTAACGACGTACGATAATTTACATCTCAACAAATCTAATCAATCAATAAAAACTATTCACGAAACAATGCAATAATAAACAAATGAAACAAAAAACGAAAATTTTGTGAGAATGTTGTAAATTGAATTACAGAAAGTTTTTTTTTGAAAATTGAATGAAACTACAGTAACACACTTTTTTTCTTTTTTTTTCTTTCCCACCCGAGAAAATCAACTTGGAAATTGATTGCGTGGTAAAAGATAGGTAGGTATTATCGATCTAATAGGGAACATATTTTAGGAAATTTTGAATAAGCCAAAGAAAGTACTGCTACGCTGATCAGTTAGCTATCATTTTATGATTCGAGAAAAAACTTGAAACATTTATAAATTTATTTCCCAAAAAAATTTCTACCAATTGATGATAAGTTTAATTCAGCGGAAAAAGGTTGTTTAACTCTTGCCGGAATCAGCTTATATTGGTAAAATACAGCTTCACAAAATGATCGGTTAGACCTGAATAGCAACAACTATTAATGTGGACGAAGAACACTTTTGCAACTTTGCAAAACATCACTACCTACAGTATGATTGATTTTGAAAAAAAAGTCTCAGAAATTCAGTCTTATAAATAGTATCAGTTTTGGTGAATACATTATGCTATGATGCAGAATGTGGATCAGATTACCTTCACGAAGAACAAATCATACATCATTTTCATGAATATTTAACAGCCCTACATGCACAATGATGATAGGTTATATCCTGAAAGCCCAATAATAGACTTGTAAGGTAAAAAGATCAAATTAGAATCTTATTTTTCGAGCACCATTTTGATCCCTTTAATTATATTACAAATGCAAAAGGAAATCATCAAAAGCTTCTTTTTTTTTCCTTTTAGAATATATATCCTTTCGGATCTAGTAATCCAATATAACTGCACTTCTAACTTGAAATTTTCAATTAATTAAAAAGCACAAAATATAACAATAGAAAAATTGGAACAACAGTAAAAGATCGAATAGACCACCACATAAAACGCTGTCAAAATGAAAAATCGAGATCATACAAGCTGTCAGTTTACTTTAACATTACCTTTCTTATATCATGAAGAGTACACTTATTTAAACCGCTTCATATTACACAAAGAGAATATTACATGATAATAGGTACCTAACAAGGGGAAGGTATATGTAAATAGCTGGAGATCGGCAACAAACTACGGAACAAAAACATCAAAGCTACCTAGAAAACAGCTTCTTATTTTTCGTAAATGATACTGATTCAGTTCATTACTACTGTTTCATTTCAGTTTCCGTAAATACGGTTCATAAGAACCTGAAACTTTTCGACAAAATCCTCTTTCGATATTTCAATACTGCATCACTTCGCTCATCCCAAATGCCGAACACAAACCTTTGCAGTACCATTGAACTAGCTGGTGCAAATATTGATGACTGAGAAAAAAACCACTCAATAAAAACGAAATCACTGGCTGGAAGATTCATGCCGACAATGATTAACTCTGATTCGATGACAGCTTCTCAACGACAGCATTTAGACGACCTTTGCTGGATGTTCTCTTTGCCATTGTGGTTGTAGTAGTAGTCGTAGCAGGAGTAGTGGGAACAGTACTACTACTACTACTACTACTACCAGTAGCAGTAGTAGTAGTGGCGGTAATTACGGTAGTAGTAGTAGTGGTAGTAGTAGTAGTAGCAGCAGCAGCAGTAGAAGTAGTAGTAGTAGTAGTAGCAGTAGTTGTAGCAGCAGTACTAGTATTCGGCGATTTTGCAACTGACGGGACATTTAAACCAGGAATCGACAGCGTATTAGTATTTGTTGCAATGGAAGAAAAAGGCTGACTGAGCAGTATTGATGGATCTAACGACAGCAAAGACTGCATCTGTTGCAAATGCAGTGATGGATTCATTAGTGATGCAAGCATTGGATTCAATACATCCTTCGATGAACCCTGAAACTTCATTCATTCAAGACCGGTCGGTTAACAAACGTTTGAGTTTGACAAGATACCTCTTTCTTTTGTGTGAGGTGTCCAAAGGAGGAAAATATGAGACAAAGCAGAACGCAATTTTTCTCATTTTCGGAGTTTCTCTTCTGTCTTCTCCTCCCCATCATAAATCTATCTTTACCTTTTCAGACTTCTAAATATATCACTGCATGTGAGTAAGAAATAACCCACAGCGCTTACCGACCTATAAGTTGAAAAGTGTTAATAAAAACGAGAAGCAAAAACAATAAGTAATAATGCCATAGTAACACAGCAGAAGTGAAGAATTTCCATCGCCTTCAAGCATCATATGTATTAATATTAACCTTGCTGGGTTGGGTAGAACCAGATGCTGCTGCCGCAAGCATTGCATACGATCCAAGTGGTCCGTAAGCACCAAGTCCGAGAAGCGTTTGATTCATCAACGACTGTTGGAGCATCATTTGCATTTGTAAAGCTTCCAAACCATTTGAGGATGAAGATAGAGATGCCGTATCATCACCCAAACGATCAGTGTAATTTTTCGGTAAAACTGTCTGAAAAAATCTTACCTACATCTGATGAAATGATTATCTTTCAGATAAATGAAGTTCTAACAAAAGTCATCTCAGAATCAGTACATTAATAGTTCGCAGAAGAGCAAAGCAATACCACAAATATGCCTAGAGTTATATCATATAAATATGATCAAGAACTCATAACATACAGCAGCCAGTGAAGCACTGCTTGAGTGTACATTGCAATCCGGATGTTTGTCAAGCCATGAAGCAAGATTCTTCAGCAATGGCCATTTATCTGCCGAAATCAATGTACTTGTAGAACGTTGGAAAACAGCGACTCGCTGATCAGTGATACCATGTGAAGCGACGGAAGCTGCTGATGAAGCAGCAGTGGTAGTAGGGGAGTGAGGAACTTCACCAGGTTCCAAAATTATTGCTGTTGCTGTTGCTTTCGATGAACTTGGATTTGTTTGGATAGCAAGCGTTTCCTGAATAGCAGAACTATAGAATCCTGAATAACAAGAATCACTCTGGACAGATGGAACAGTTCAATATTTATGCATACAAAAACATAGAAATCTTGATTTAGGAGAAATAAGAAATCCTTAAAATAACTAAAAAATTCTTATTTATCTAGAAATAAACGTGCAGAAAAAATCATTAATCATTATGAGAAAACCTTAGAATGAGTGTCTTTGCTGATTTCTTTCTTCAAAGTAATTTTCTCCGATGCTGCTGATGCAGATTTTACATCACTTTTTTCGGCTGATTTTGAGGATGTTACTTGAGGTATCGCAGGAACTACTGGAGATGCCGATGATGGAATATCGAGCACATATTTGGGATGAGCTGACAGCCATTGTCCAAGATTTTTCACTTTTGGCGCTTGCTCACCAATCAGTCGTGCACCGGTCTCAATATTAATCACTGGCACACGGGTTTCTGGAAAAAAAGGAGATGTGAAGAATACAAACAGGGAGCAAAAAATGAAGAAGTACATTTTATCCTCAAATATTATTGCAAACCATACGTGTTTATCAAACTATAAAATTTTAAAAGACTAAATTTATGATCCAAAAGAATGAATCCAAAAAAAAAGGAATTCAAATAAAACAAAACACGAGCAAACTGACTTCTTAATTTGCATTGTGAGTTTAAGATCAAAAGTACAGTTAGCTCACCTGGTGGTAAGTTTGCCAGTGCAAATAATTCGGTAAAATTCAAACTATTCAAAAAATTTGTAGGCGGAGCAGAAATTCCGGAAGTGGACGGTTGACTTGTACCGCTGTTATTGCCACTTGTTGGTTTCTTTGTACTCAAATTCAGTACGTCCTCTGCATAATCATTTGTTTTACTGGCATTCGTAGAGGATGTTGATGGAGGTGACGTAGGAGACAGTCCAAACAAACTGGAAAGCATTGCTGCCTGCGCTTGAACTGATGTAGATGCACCTGTCTGAGATGTTCCACCACCTGATAAAAGTGACGGAAGAAGAAAAGCGCCTTGCGCCATTGCTGCTGCTGCAGCAAAAGGGAGTTGTTCCAGCTAAAAAAGAAGGATTAAATTTGACGGGAATATGAAAAGTTAAATTTTTTAGAAAGCTTCAACTTTTTGAGAAATTTCGTACTCTTTGTAAGAATGTTTGATGTACTAAAGCACGCATTTTCTCTTTCTCCGTGTCAACAAATTCTTGCATTGCAGCACCCGGTATAGCACTTTTCTTCCGACCCCGTTTTGAGCGTAATAACATCGGTGTCTCTCGTTCATCATCTAAAACAAATTGTTAGCAAAAAATGTAATTCGATGTATAAAAGTTGTGATCTTCGATTAAAATGGAAATTCGATTTAGAAAACACTCATTCCACATACCAGAATCTTCGAGCAGTTCAGTGGAAGCAGCTCCATTCCATTTTTTCGTTTGAAGAGTAGTATAAATCTCAGCGACACGTCTCAGCAAAGTTCGTTCTTCTGGTCTTATTATCTAAAAGAAATATGAGATTTTATAAGAATTACAATTGATTTTTATAAAACGATGCAAAATTTCCATTATGAAACTGAAACGAAAGTACAAAAAATAACCAAAAGTATTTTAACCTTTTGAAAAGCTGTCCTATTAAGAATATTAGCAGCTATGTTATCCAGCCCATGTTCATCTACCACTTTGAACAGCTCCTCATCTTGTTCGACTGACCAACCACTTGGCATCGCTTCATTAGAACAAAGCTTAAGAAGGGTTCGTCGATCAGTTAATGATTCTCGCCAATCGTGAATCTGTCGCATCATATTCATCCGGTGCATCAGTTTCTGCGCCTTGCGTGCCGAAATCGATTCCACCTGGAATCATTTCCATAAAGTTAAAACAAGCATAAACACCGCTATTAGAACAAATATTGTTTTAACGACTCTTGTTGAAATTTGAAAGTTAAACTTCTAAAAATTATACATTTTATAATTCAGAAAAACAATTTCATATTTTTCTGGAAAAACTCAAAAATAGATATCCTGAAGTGAAATAAGCAAAAAAGTATCCGAAAAAATAAAACTCAACCTTTAGGGCTCGCTGTAAATCAACAGCTGTTATTTCATTACCGAGCTGTTTTGTGCACATGGACAATACACAGTACAGCTGTTCCATTAGATCACTATCAGTTTTCTTTTCTAGAAGTGGGGAAAGTTGTCGGAAGCGTGTCCACGAAATAATTGTTGATGGATCATCCTTAACTCCATAACTTCTCAGAACACGCATGAATTCTGCTTCTTCGCGTTTAGTCCACCTGAATTTGCAAAGCATTCATAATGCAAAATTTGGGATGTACTGAAAATTTTTTCCATAAAACTTCTAGTTATCATACAATATAATCAATTCTTATCAAGTCTATAAGGTGTATTCAAAAAAAAAAAGAATTAATCCGCCTAATTTACGTTGAAAATGTCAATGAATCATGTCGTTTTCTCTGGAAATGTGTTAAAAGACGCCGAAAACGATTCAACAGATCCGAAATGTTAGGGAAGATCTCAATTTTTTTCGAGCCAAAACAAAGCGTTGGATCAACACGCATCGCATCGATATTTTCTAGGCCTGAAATTATTTTTCCTCTAATAAAGAAATTAAAAGTGAAAATAAACATTAGGAACTTCATGGAAGCTTTAAACTGTTTCTACAATTAAAAAAATGTGTTACTACCTAAAACAAATATCATTATATGGATGCTGCGAAATTGGCCTACTGATGAAATTTGGTAACTAAACTATTTCTTCCGTGAAACAATGAGAAAAATAAAAGAGGCCTTTTATGCAAGCCAGTAGATATAAGCCTCTATTTTTCTTTTTAGGTTACTCACCAACTAATACGTACTCACTGTTAAATCAAGAATGGAGTATGAAATCAGTTCAAATTATGTAAATTGTAGCCCAGTCAATTAGAACAGCGCGCTTAGCAGTAGCATTGAGATAACGAGATAACGATACCGTTGAATCTATTTCTAATTCATTTGCTAATTAGGCTAACAACAGTTAAGGAAGCAATATGACAAGTGAGAAAATGAAATTATTCAGCCTACCATGTTTATGAGCTCCGATCAGGAAACTCTTATCACATTCAGCATCCCAACCAGCTACGAAAGCATCATTCATATCAACCGATAAATCGATGTCCTTTGCTTTCGCATTGTTCATTATTGCTTCACTCTTACTACCAATTATCTGAAAATTGAATTTTTAGAATCTTCGAGAGAATTAACTCAAAACAAAGTTGATTTTGTTGCGAAATCACATGTGAACTCTGAATAGTTCATATTAATAACTTCTAATATCAAAATAACCAGACTTCCTAATCCTTCATTTTAGCGCGTCTTCCAGTATATAGAGATGACGCAAAAACCTTCCGAATAGGCTCACAGTGTCAATTTTGAAGCCATGACAGCAGCTAGTAGGTCTATCTTGTCCGGAAAAATAACTATAATGGTTGATAAGAGTAGCAAACAGTGTGATGGTTCAATAAAGCATATTAACAAAGAGAATTGCTCACTTCGGTATTTAATATGTGAAGCTGGTGCATCCGGATCAACAGTTTATTTGAATGTCGATGAACGTGGCGCTGGAAAGACGAATCGACAGCAAAAGCCGGTGGATTGTATTCGGGTAATGCTGCCCAGCCTTCATGGAATACTGATGTCAAACCAGTATTTTTCATCTTCTCTGTATTTTTGCCAGTAACCAAACCTCCTTTCGGGATTATTAGCCGCCAAACAAATTCACGGATTTTCTCATCTCCACGATATTCACGAATACAGTGTAACAACAGTGTCCTACAAATTAAATTAAATAAAAATCCGAGAAAAAAAAATAAGTTTATTGCACAAATGTCTTGATAATAGAAATTTGAATAAAGACAGAGAAGAGCTATAAAGAATTTTAGTATGAATTTTCAACTGATGAAGTGATCCTCGATGAAAGATCACAATATTTCAAAACCCAGGTAATGTCTTCAGACATGATATTTAATTGGTCATGTAACATATTGAACACACTAATGGAAAGTTAAATAATATGAAAAATGATGCTGAAATATCCATCAGCAATAAAATTCTAAAAACCAAACCTAAATTTTACATAAATATGAAGAATCAATAACTCTGAAGGTGGAAATCATCAAGCGTTCACATTTTAAACAGACTTCTAATCCCTTTTTCGAAATACAACAAAACAAACCTTGAAATATGCTCAATATCAATTTCGGTGACGCTATCCTTCAAATCGGATGCTTCGCGCATCACTTTCCAACGACCCCAGCCAAACTGACCAAGTACTTTTTCGATCTAAATATCCGTACATAATTTTTAGGGCTGCGATAAACTGCAAAAATAAGAAAACAAAAACCTAACAGCTTTATTTTAAAAATGTGACAGCAAGGGAAATTTTAGATGAACAACTCAAATAAAACAAAAGCGGCGGGGAATAAAAACTCAAAATTCCGGGAGATATAAACAAGAGCTGACCTTAAAATATTCACTTTTATTGAAAGCTAGCTCATCTGGTCGATACTCTTCATCCTCGCGGCGCTTCTTACGGTCACCTTTGCGGTCACCTCGTTTTCGACCCCTACTGCTATCATCGCTTTCCTCACCTTCTGTGTCATCACCACCCTCCGACTTGTAAACATTTTCTTCAAACCTAAGATTTAAATATTTGGTTGTATCTGCAACTTTAACTTGATCCCACACTCTGGAACTTGTTTTGTGCAGAAAAAGATGGAAATTGCTCGTTTCTTCATTAATATTGAAAAAAAAATAAAACCTCTTCTTCCGATTTCTAGGTTCAAGAACAATCAGCTGTTTGTCTGCCTGGCTTATCTCCGTATCAATATTCGCCTTTTTAGCCCACTTAGACCAGAAATTAGGATCATCAATATCAATATCTTCTCTGTTCGTGGAAGAATTAAAAGATGCCTTTGCAAAAGTCGATCCTTTCACACCGGCCTAAACAAAAATTTTGCAGATTAAAAAAGCATATTTTACTAAACTGTCCTGTTTTTAGAAAACCACATGAAAATTAAAAAAACTACGAACTTGTCAAACTGTCAAATAATGAAATGCAAGGAAATGAAAACATTCCATAAAATATGATAAAAATGAAGAAACCGGTACTTACTTCAAGCGTTATTGTAGTCGTGCGACGAAGAAGAATTGTTTCGATGTCTTCTTCATTAAATTTACTCTCCTCAGCATTTTCATCCATAATTGCACCATAAGCTCCCTTTTTCAGTAACTCTTCAATTTCCTTCCGTGATAGCTGTTGCTACAAATGACGAGATCGAAGTAGAGAGATATGTGTGAATGAAAGAACAATGGAAATTAATCTACTCCATAAGTTTCACAAACAGGAAAGGCGGTAACTTACTGAAGTATCCTTCAAAGCAGTAGTGGATTGCAGAACAGCTCTATCTAAGCCAAGCTTCAACGATGCCTTATCGAACATTTCACGCTCGTACGTATTACAAGTAATTAGGCGGTAAACTTTCACCATTTTTGTCTGACCAATTCGGTGACAGCGAGCTTGTGCCTGTAAGAAATCGTTTTAATTACATTGATATCTTTCTATAAAATTGTTTTTAAAATGATGTGATCAAAAAAGGATTTCTAGATGTTTCTGAAACTGAAATGTAGGAAGTCACGGAACAGAAATTATCCAAATTGAGCCATCAACTTCGGTTCGTTACGTAAAAGTAACCAACAAAATATACAAATAAAATTTAAATCAAAATAATTTTTCAACATTTACTTGCAAATCGTTCTGAGGATTCCAATCAGAATCAAAAATAATGACAGTATCAGCTGCTGTTAAGTTGATACCAAGACCACCGGCGCGAGTACAAAGCAGAAAGATGAAACGATCTGAATCTGTAATTTGTCATAAAAATGAACATGTACTTCTTCGAGGTAAAATAAGTATCAAAGAACGATATATTCCTCATTTACCGTTTTTCCACGGAACACTATCATAAATCCAAAGCAATGAAGAAAGTGAAATTTACAGAATACCTTTTTTACTGAAACGATCGATAGCGCTTTGCCTCAAATCGCCACGAACGTTGCCGTCAATTCGTTCAAATGTATAACTACAATAAATTAAGTTAGGAGTCACCACAAGTTAAGCAGAAATGAACTGTTTTCATTAAGCTCACATTGTCTGCTTTAGTTGAAAGTATTAAGAATTACCACATGAAACACTATAATCAGCAAAACACGATAATACAAATCATGAAATGCGATACAACTAACTTCTGTGCAACAAGGAATTCTTCGATAATGTCCAAAACACGGACCATTTGAGAAAAAATCAGTACTTTATGACCATCTGCATGCAATTTCGGTAAAAGCTTCGCAATAAGAACCAATTTACCGGATGATTGCACCAATGCATGCTGATAAATATCATCTTCACTCCAGTCTGGATGACCTGCTTTCACTTCCGCAAGAATCTGTTCTTCAGCGCCTGAACTCAAAGCAAACTGATATATAAATTTCAAAATTGTGCTTCGCAAATTACCGCAAATCGCAGAAGAAAGCCTTAAATCTGAATTACAGCAAACGTAATTTAAAAATATTCAAAAGCTTAACAACATAGATGGAAGTAATTTTTTCCTGAAAACAAACCACTTATCAGAAACGGATGGTTGCAGCATTTTCGCAATTCCATCATTGCATTCATTAGTGAGGGTACGGATGTTCCTTTACAAAGATGTGAGAAATTCCTTTCCAGTATTGCCCTATAGTATTTCTTTTGAGTATTCGACAATTGTATCTGCAAAAATGTATTATAACTGAAAAACATTCACAAAAACAACACATCAAGCTTCGTAATCAGGTAGATATTTCTTTTGATTATTCTTCAAAATTGAATATTTATCAAAGATATTCAAAATGACCTCAATAATCGTCTCCTCTTTTGGTTGTAATGTCTTTTCAACATCCTCTTTAAGACGACGTAGCATCATCGGTTTGAGGATATCCTGTAATCGTTGCACTTGATCCTCAGTTTGACATTGGCCAAACTGCTCGAGAAAAGCAGATGAACTATGGAACTGTTCCGGTTCCAGAAAATTCAGAAGTGAATATAGTTCTTCGATATTGTTTTGCAGTGGTGTTCCTGTTAGCAGTACACGATGTTCTGCGGTTAATGAAAGCAATCCGCTGGTAAGCAGCTTGCAATTTCGATTTTTTAAGCGATGTGCTTCATCAATAATGCATACTTGATAACTAATTTGTTTGAGGACATCACAATCGCTAACAACCATTTCAAACGTGGTAATTAGGGCATCAAATTTGACAACATTACGTTTACCTCCTTTTAGCTCTTCCGGTCGATAGTAGAATTCAGTTTGTTGAATAATCTGTCGACTAGATGCGCTTCCATGATAAACAATAGTATTCATTTCAGTCCATGTCTCGAATTCACGTTGCCAATTATGAATCGTGGACAAAGGGACAACAATCAAAAACGGTCCATGGATTCCATAATCATAAACACGTTGTAGAAAACATATTGTCTGTACTGTCTTTCCTAATCCCATTTCATCAGCTAGAATGCAGTTCTGTTTGTTGTAGTAGCAATACAGAAGCCAATTTACACCTTCGAACTGATATTCCCGAAGTCGGTTATTATCTTTGAAAGTTATATCTTCGGGAATTTTACACCAATCAGAAGCCGACGGATGTGGTTTTGGCTTCAGTTTCAACGAATCACAAGTATTTCGTCGTTTATATGCTTCAATTTTTTCCTCTGGAATAATTTCTACCTTCTCCCATGTGACCTCTTCATACGGCAAAGATTTCCATTTAACGAGAACAAAATCCTTTCCCTCCAGCTCATTGGCATCCAGCACTCGCTCTACAATTACAAAATCACTATTGAATTGCTCATCCTCATCTTGATCCGAACTATGAGCTCGCTTTTGATGAAAGCGTTTCAGTTTTGCTGCAGCTCGACGATCTCCAGCTTCCAAATCATACTGAGACTTCCACTGACAATGAATATAGGCCTTACTTTTGTATTTTACAAAATATAGATCCGGTCCATTCTCGTTCTTTCTTATACCCATAATTTTTTCGATTATAAATTCACTTTGCTCTTCCGGCTTTTTCTCTTTTCGACTTTGGATATCCTCACCAAGTTCTTCATCCATTTCATCCCATTTTGCTTGTAAATCATAGCTCTTTTTCTCAACATTTGCCGAGCGACCAGATCGCCGCTTTTCTACGTACTCGAAAGGGGCATCATCACGTCCTGCTGCCACATGCCGCCTTGTACGTGGTCGTTTCCGTGTTCGTCGATTAGAATCAGGGATAAATTCCTCGTCATCTACTTCTAACCCTATTTCTCCTTCTTCTTCAATCTTCCGCTTTTTACCTGGTCCTCGTTTCGGATGTCGCCCTCTTTTTCGTTTCGGTTTTTCCGAGGATGTCGCTTTGTCAGCTTCATCCAACTTTTCATCTTCCGCAGCACTTTCCTGAGCGATCGTTGTTGCTTCTGTGGAAATTTCAGTACGTTCCTCATCTTCGTCGATTTTCGCTCGTTTGTCTGAATTTCCGTGAACTTCTGTTTTCTCACTTTCCCCTTCACAGCTTTTCCACTCACTGAATTCATGTCTTTTATCTACTTCCGCATCCGACAGACTTTCCTGCTTCTCACTAATTACTGATCCTTCCTCCTTCTTTGGTTTTTCATCCAATTCCTTCATTCCACTTGAGAAATTTTCATTATTTTCATCTTTGGTTTCAACCTTTTCAAGGCCTGGCTCCTTCTCACGGTCTAATTCATTAATAATCGAATCCTGAACATTAGCTTCCATTCTTGAATTTTTAGATCCCTCACCAGTTTTGAACGTGTCTTGCATGATTTCTTCCGAATTTTTAGCTGCTTCTGTGTGCATTTTAGATCCTTCCGCATCAGACAATTCATCAGATGGCAAACAGGCCTCAGAATTTCCTGATGAATACACACTACTAGTTGTTTGTTGCTGCGGATCTGTTACAGGTGAATCCACTACTTTTCCCTGTCGCATTTCTCTTGAGAACTGGTTAGTAATCGAATCACTATTTTCTTCTACCTTCTTTGTCATAATTTCGGTTTTACAGTGATTATCTGACAAGGCACCTTGTTTGCCATTTTTATTAGAAATCAAAGTTTCGCAAGCGGAAGCAACAGTAACGGTATTGGTAGATAATCCAGCAGCAGTTCCTGATTCTTGTTCTAATTCAGCTCGAGTTTCATCCGGTTGTTGTTGTTGTGATTCGGGTACTTCCTGATATTTCGGCTGATCTTGGCATTTCAATGTTACCGTTGCTGCATTAGGTTCTACAACAGGTTGAAATAAACTTTGCTGCTGCTGTTGCACATTGTAAGCTGAAGATGTCACGACATTTCCACTTGAAATCATAGGTGCCTGCGGTTCCATAAACGACATTGAATTATTTAGTGCGTTCGCTGTATGACTTGCAGCAACATTGATGACACTTGGTGCGGACGGATCCTCAACTGGAGTACGAGAACGTGATGGAATCGGTTCTGGCGGAACACAGTCTTTTGCAATAATATTTTCTGTTGGCGGTACACTTGTTGCTGGAGCTGAATTAGGCGGATATTGATGGTAAACGCTGATCAGAGTATGACCTGGCACATCCGGTTTTATGTTAACCTAAAACGAAAAAAACTTGAGCTTTTAACTGGATTTATGCCTCTACTTCTAGAGAAATTTCATTAAAACCTTAAAAAAATCTAAATTCATCAGCTTGGCAAAAAAACACATCTTAAACCATATATGTAGTAAACATGATAACTCCAAATATACAATTCTATTTGTCTTCCAAGATAATTTATTTCCAATTACAATATGATATTCCTAATTTCTTGACAGCATCCTCCTCTTTATTTATCATGCAAAAACAAATTTTACAGAAGTTCACTTCTTGCCAATATCAATAGTACCTGTACTTCGGAGCCTCTCTGCATCACGGAGACAGGCTGTTCGTTTCGCTGCGCACCCCCATGACATTCGCTCATGTAGCATTGCTGTAAGTACTGCAGACGAAGTTGTAACTGTTCAATCTGTTGTGCTATTTGCATATTTCTATTTGGAATTTCATACATCGATTGTAGTTGTTGTTGAACCTGAAAAGAGCATTCTTTGCAAAATATTAAAATTTTATGTGACGCTATATGAAATGATACTTCACATTCCATTTGCCTTGCTGATAATTCACTATTCTGCTACGTTATGTAAGCTTGACAAGAGGGACAAAATTTCTTATGCTTAAAGGACGTTACTCAATGTAATAAAATTACCAATTAAATATGCCAAATATTCATTTTTCATTAAGTGAAAGTTGCTCTTACCAATGGCATTTACTTCGCAACAGTACGACTGCAAATTACAGCTTCTGTTTAAATAACAGGAGATTTTGCTGGAAGACTGACGACTGAAATCTTATATTTAATTCCGAATAAACGTTGCCTAAAACATTGAACTATAACCTGCTGTATTTCGATCTGGATACTGGTAGATGGTGGATATTGCGGTTGTGAAGAATAGCGCTGTTGTGTATTGGCACTGTGTTGTTGCCAGTCACCGGATCCGGAAGGCACTTGCTGATGCATTGTCATAGCTTGCGAGTGTGATGATTGTTGCATCATATGATTTGGAGATGGATAGAAATTCTGGCCTTGTTCCGGATAATACTGTTGTGAATGGCCGAGTTGTGGACCCAAAGATGGTGGATAACGCGGTACCTGCTCATATACTTGATGTGGTTGATAATACATCGGATTTCGGACATCCTGTTGTATTTGTTGTTGTTGCGAATAATAGGTCTGTTGAGGCAACACTTGGTTCATGGGTGGACGTTGTTGCGCAGGATACATCTGATGTTGTGGTGGATAACTATTTGGAACGCGAAACTGTTGTTGTTGAAACCATTGCTGTTGCTGATGATATGGATCATGAACGTTGGGTGGCAAACTTGGATGACGTATTGGTGGCATATCATTCGATGAATGATGTTTTCCAGCCATCATTTGTTGTTGCATTTGTGGTCCTGGTCCTGTAGATCGCATATGAGACATTAAGGGATTTTGAGACATTGCTGCCATACTCTGCATTGGTGTCATGTTATTCATGTACTGTTGCCTAGGAGGCACCGATGAGGGTGGAAGCATTGCTTGACCTGCTAAAGTTTGCTGCTCAACATTAGCTGCATTTTTACGACGTCTCTGAACTTTTGGCTTCTGTACAACTGGTTGCGGTACTTGAGTAGGCTGCATCACCTAAAAATACATCGTACTACAACTAAACTGTAATACCTTGAAGAAATAATAATGGCCGAATCCAGAAATATCTTACTTTATCGACAAATTTTGGGCATTATTTATACATACATAGAAAAAAAACGACATTTTCTTTTCTTCCTAGACATATTACTCTTACAAGTAAATAAATTACCTGTTGTTGTTGCATGCTTTGAGGAGCCATTTGATTAGGTAATTGACATGGATGCATTGCTGTGGCTTCACTACCATATTGGAGATGTTGTAGTGGTATTTGAGGTGGTGGTGGACTATAGATACCGGGATCATTTTGCAAGACATTTTGTCCGCTATCGACCAATGAATAGTCAAGCTGTGAAATCTGTGGTACATAATCGTCTCCTTCATCCATCGCTATATTCCATCCTATAACAAGAAATAAAAAAAGAAAAAAAAGAAAGCAAAAAAAAAAGAAAAAAAAAACGAAATAGTAAAACGAATAATAGACATCATAATGTATATTTTAAAAAAGATTCTAAATTAATATAATGAAATTTTTTAAAATTTAATGTTTACTACAATAATGATAGAAAAGATAATATCGAAAATATCAACGTATTAATAATAAAAAAAAAAATACCATAGCATGTAATATAAAAGTTTTATAAACGATTTGCTAAAATAATGAATAAATTATGAAACGTAGCAAATTAAGGTTGAATTTTTTTTTTTTTTGCAAAAGTTTTTAAATATAGAAATAGAAATAATACAAATGTTAATTGATAATAACAGAAATCAAAATTCAACCTAAAATTCTAGAAGTAATAAATAGTAACATAGCAAGAAAATATTTACGTGAATAATAATAAATTATATACACGATACGTATGAGAGAGAGAGAGAGAGAGAAAGAGAGAGAGAGAGATTATAAAAATGATAAAAAAAAAAAACATTTTCAAGTATAAATATCCAATTTATATTATTATATTAGATTAATAATTTAAATTTTTCAAAAGTTTAGAATAATGATGACGAAAGATTGAAATGATCAACAAAACAGACATAGGTCAACCATATCATCTTTGCTAGTGTTGTTAAATGGCTATTTGCCATTGCCCCTAAACATAACTCTCTTCTCTTTTTCTTTCCTTTTTCACTCTCTTTCTCTCCCTCTTTCTTTCTTTCTTTCTTTCTCCTCTTTTTTCCATTTCTTTTCTCTTTTTCCATTTCCTCTTTTTCATCCTTTCATTTTTACGTCAAACTGTAAATACATAGGATAAAATGCAAGAAGAGATAAAGCATTCTCTACGCTTCATTACGTCACACAAATAATATTTCCAAGCAATGATATAAATAGACATACACCCACGCTGGAATATATTAAATGCTTCTTTTACGTTCTCGTATACGTACACGTATCTACAAAACTACTGCCTCTTTACTTTCTCACGTACGTAAGCATACACATATGTAGATGTATTTTTGAATACTCACGCCATAATATATATACTGCCTCTTTTACGTTCTCGTGTACGTACACGTATCTACAAAACTACTGCCTCTTTACTTTACCACGTACGTAGATGTATTTTTTCTTTTTTGGATACACGTTTTCAAGTTACTAATAATGTTTGATTCATTACGTGGATTAATAAGTAGGAAAGTATGATACAATTACGTTAACCTGAAATTATCGAAATGCTTGGGGGGGGGGGAAAAAAAAGTAAGGATTTTTAATTGTTGCAAATGATATTAGTTAGATTCAGAATATACATTGTAAATTATTCTTCTGTTACGAGTAGAAAAGATAAAATGTGTACCGTTGATGATGACGTACGCTTTCAAACAATTTGTGAAAGTTATTTATTGGGGAGTCAAAACTACTATGACGTACGTGAACTTAATTAAATATTCATTCGAAAATATTGTTATATTTTAGAGAATTGTTTCATAGTTAAATTATAGTATTTCTTACTTTTTTTGTATTTAGTAAAACTGTAGCTAATAAAAATTTACAACATTTAATTTATTTGGCAAAAACTTTGCAAATATTTCCACATGTTATACTACTATAGTTAATCATAGCAATATTGATTAGTTGTTGAAAAATATGAATGATGGAAGATTATGACTACTGTATTTGTTTAATTATAATTCGACACTCATTCTTTTTTCTTGTTTATGTCAAATTTGACAACAAATCAATGTTATGTTATACTTTAGAATTATTCATTTTAAATTATGCATTTTTTTTAGGATTTAATCAAATTGGTAAAATGTAACGAACAAATGGAAGCTTAAAATATTCGAAATTGATCAATTCCTATTCATCAATTATCATTCCATACGAGTTTTATTAGAAACGCACACTGTGATACTAACAAATTCTTGTTGATCTTTTTAGAAAATTGTATATTTGAGAGATTCTTGAGAATTAAGCAAGTTTTTTCTTTTTTTTTTTTTTTTTCACGTCATAATGATGATAAATACACTTTTTTTTTTCACACGTGAGGCTTATAGTTAAAGCTAATAACACACATTTGATTCTTTTGAAAACGTCTATTGAAATTTCACTGAAATGGATCTGAAAATATTCATCGTATCTCAAATATGGAATAGTGTTATGGTTATTGAAAGTAACAACTTTTTATTTAGCAGAAGACTTAGCTTTTTGGATATGTGTTACAGTCTAACTTTTGATAAAGACGAATTTTCGGCCCATTTCAACGTTATTTTGCATAAGGAAAATTCCCATCATATGTCATAATTTTATTTCAGATCTCCGAATTTGTTGGAGAAAACAGAAAAGAAAATGTTCAGGTAGCATAGATCAGCGGAGAAACAATCATGAAATGGAAATATCACATGTTTTGAAAAAAGTAGAAAAATAATGAGTCAGTAAAAGCAAAAAAAAAATTTTTGAAGAAAGAAAAACTACAGAGTAAATCAAAGATTACCACGCTAATAAACTAAATGAAAAACAATGAAAAAAGTGAAGCAAATCAAAATGAGAAACTTGGATAAGCAAAATGAACTAATGGAAAGAAATGAAACAACATAGATTTTTTACAGTGAAGTATATTATTTATCACAAAAATCACTCATAAATAGTAACACTGAAAGATTTTGAGAACTAAAAAATATTTAAGCAAAAGAATCTTAAGGAACCGTAAAATCTTACAAAAGTATTCCGAATGCTGATATTCTTTCACTTTTCCCAGCTGAAAGAGCTTACAGTTTCCCCAGTAAGTAACACATTAGAATTTGTTCCTATTTGAAGAATCTAAAGCTCGCTGAAAAGATAATCATTCCAAGATTTACATCGGTGATCTCATATTATTTGGGTTTTTTTTTTTTTTTTTTTTTTTTTTTTTTTGTCGCTGTTTATAATCCAGACACTACCACTACAAGATATAACTGATTCCTTCGTGAAAGAAATCATCTCTTTGGTTAGCAATCAGGAAAATATCATTAGCTAGAAAATTTAAAAACGATTCGTTCTGCTTATTTTTCTTTGAATCTCCCATAGAAGAACATAAAATAACTGGAAACGATCTCAACTTTGGCTAACAATCAAAACCTATTATTGCCTTTTTGTCGAGGACAAATAATATCATCCTCTGAATCGTCACTTGATGTTTCCAAATCATCTGTTCGTAGAGGCTTGAAACCCTAAAAAGCAGAAATTCCAGAAAAATTTCCTGACATTTCGGCAGAAAAAGAACTCTAGCATAAAAATGATGCCACTCTTATTAGTTGATTAGAAAAATTTACATCGAATTTTCAGTGTGAATAAGTCCTGATCTTTAATAATCTATTTATGAAAAAACTTATTTAGTATGACTTGATTTATGAAAAGAGTTAGTGTGACTTGGTATAAATAAGATCTTCCTTTATCAAAAACAAAACTAAAAGATCTCCTAGTAAGGTAATGATTCCCCACAACCTTCTCTAAACTATAGCACCTATTTTTTTACACATCTAATACTAAGAATATTATATCAGAACTGATAAGTTTAGAGTAATTTAAGGGTTTACAACTACTTACCGCGCGATCTAAAACTGAATACTGTTTTCCGACTCTTATCAATTTCTTTCGTCTGTATGCGAACAAAATCAACACTGGTAAAGCAACAAATACAATCAAAAGTGTGACAGAAGTCGAGAATTGTGAAGTCCGGACCACTGTAAAATTAGATAGTAATGATGAAAAACCAGTGTTATTCCCTGCAAGAGGTATAAAATTTTGGACTTGGTTGTAAACAAGCCTGATTTCAAGTTTTTCGCTTTTATTTTCCATCCGTGAAATCCAATTATTATGTCTGGAAATGGCAAAGGTTATCTCTATAAAAATAAACAAATATAATCCCGGAAATTTTGAGGAGGTCAAAAATACGCTGCATGAGTTTAACAACTGAAACTGAACATTGCGAGCTCACCGAATATATGGACTACACAAAGTCATGTAACGCATTACACACACTACTTTTACAATAAGTAAACAAGCTATCAGACTCAGATCTTAGTCCTGGTTATCTTACTGTTTAGATATATCTCGTAAACGCTTCCATTATGAGTCACCAGAACGTCACTACTTCTCTTCACTGATCTTCAAGAAAATTGTCCAACCACTAGCTTTTCGATATCTCTACCAACTGCAATAGTAGTGAAGTGTTGAGGTCGGAAACTAAAAGTTTTCATTATCTCGAAGAGGAACAAAAATCACACCACCAACTTGATCCCAATCAGGATTTATTACAAACTGCAAAACGCGACCACCGTTTTGACCCAATTCTCCAACGTAGATGTACCGTCCATTTTTGGAAATTCGAATTGTGTGTGGTCGATTGAACGGATGATTTACTGGTTCAAATGAATACTGTACTCGGGCAGCTTCTGCATGTGCACTGAATATGCGTATAGGTAGACTATTTTGCCGTCTACCAGGAATGAAGTATACTACATTATCTGAAATTGAACCAAATGAATGAATACAAAGTATTCCAAAAACTACGATGCAAAAGTGCAAATTTTTAGGTAATAATGTAATGACAGCTGTTGTTTGTGCTTTTGTAAGGCAACAAGCTGTTCGCAACACTCATATAATTTTGAAACAAAAATCGCTCATTACAGTAGCCACTAATTCTTGATCTAGAAAAAATTAAGTCTAGTCATTTTATAAAATCTGTTCCAATAGAAGTCGGAAACACTTAAATTTTGCATCACTCCTGTTTTATGGGAATAATTAATTAGTAACCTCATTCACTATTAAAAAGTTCGAATCGATGGAACAATTATTCTTCCATTCTAAAATGTGGAATTGTTCATCCTGATCCAATTATTTGTTTTCCGACTTTTCCCAACCCCAATTTTCAACATTTTTTTTTTCTTTCTTCCAAGAAACAACCTTTCAAACTACAGAAGAAAGGCTTTCAGTAAACTTATTGATAGCAAAAAGAAATCGTACTATGATAATCAGCTGAATAAATACTGTCAAATGCAATACTGTTCGCTGGATTAACAATTTGGCCCACTGCCTTCCCATCACTCCGAAATATTTGTATTCGAGCATTTTCACGATCACTAACATACAACAATGAGCCATCATCATTTGCGACAATATCATGTGGCAGCGAGAAGAAACCCAAATGTAGGCCCTCTATACCACTCACTGAAAATTAATGGCGTACTCAGTTTTTAAAACCTGAAAAATTCCTAATTTATTGGAAGGAAAGTCGTGTTCCCTTTTGTTCTATATTTCTAATCCTGTTATTACCAATAAGTTGAAATATTGACAAAGTTTTGGAATATTTAAGGAGAATATCTGTGCATTAAATACCGCACATACTTGAAAAGCTTTACTTCATTCTAAAATTCTAATCAATCTACAAGCAACCTACTACTGTTATAACTTGACTGCCCCCACTGAATTAAGAACTGTCCATTTCGATCAAATTTCATGATTCGATTATTGCAGTAACCATCAGCGACAAAAATACTTCCATCTGTTGTGACCGCAATACCCGCCGGTTTACAAAAATGTTTCTGATCATCGCCATGGACAAACTTTTCACCCAGTGCAAAAACTTGCGATAGTGAGCCTAGAACTTCATCGAAATAGTAAAATAATTCAAACAATGATCCCTGTATAATTTGGATTTTCCATACTTGTAAAACTAAATCATTCACTACACCAACCGCAGTTATCGACTACATGTATCGGTTCCTGTTAGATGAAGAATTATACAGTTTGTAGTGCCAAACTCATACCACATTTCTTTGCTAGTAATGAAACTGATCAAATAGAAATCGACGTAATTAAAAGTAAGGTAGTTATCTAAATCAAATTAGACCAGTGCCTACTAAATTAATTGGTATTTTGATTCTGAAAAAACGGTAGGAATGTTACAACTTGTTTCCTACACCATCTTACATCCCCTCTTGCCACGATTCAAAAAAGTTGGAACGAACATAACCATGTGAAAGCGACCATTTGATGACTTGGTGAGAGCCAACATCAGTTGTGTAGTAATCATTTTGTTGATCAATTGCCAAACCGTGTGGCATGTAGAATCTGCAAAAAGAGATGAAATTCAGATTTTTTTTTTTTTTTTTTTTTTTTTTTTTAAAGGGTCCGAGATGATTTTATCCATATTTCATGAAGAAACGGTTGGAAAATCAATGCATTAGTAAATAATTTTTCTCAGTACATTTCTACGTTTCTTTCGATTTGCTTCTTTTATGCCTTTTTCCTATCTTCTTCTGTCCTTCGGTTTCCAAATTCGCTTCATGTGACAGAAATTTGAGAATATTTCATAAATTACATTACTGCCCTTAAATCCATTTCATATTTAGATCATTACATAATCCATATTCTTATATGACTTCGACCATACTCTTTGTATTCTAGCGTCATTCTGATAAGTATAAAAGCTCACGGTTATCCTTATTTGTCCAGTATTCTTTGGTTGTCAAACAAAATGCTCAATACTTTTTCAAAGTCTCCATTCACTTACATCTATAAAGCTCAGTCCTACTAGTCTAACTAACTAGCTTATTGTTACAAAAGCATACAACCAAAAAAGCAAGATGTCTGTTTTAATTTCAGCAAATATACCAAATAACAGATTACTTTTCACGGCCATATTTGGCACGTAATAACAGTGTTCCATTTGGCTTATTTGAATATGTAACTAAAATCACATCCTCCGCAATAGGTCTTCTGTCTCGCAAATTGTTTTTCATATCAAATGACCTGAAAATTATCTTCTCATATCTAGAATGGAAAACTGATAGAAGGGAAGTCGTCAATCTATCTAAACAAAAGTCACATACGTCGAGTCCCATAAACGGCTACCACGATGCAGTATAACCAAATTCCCAAATGAATCAAAACTAAGTGCAGAAACTTGTCCAAGCTTGAAGCCACCAACCGATGTTGTTACCGTTCCTTCATTGATTCCTAAAGTACGAAACAGAATTATTCTGGAACTGAATATTATTTAGAATTGTGCATTAATTTTGAAATAACTTTTCAGTTCAAACCTCTGAAACCGGCTGGTCAAAAATAACTAATCGTAATCAAAACAACTGCGAATGATAACAACCACTATGTACTCCTAAGCATAAAATTATGCATCTTTGATAAATTTAAAAATGAAAATAAATGAACTATAAATTTCAAAAAGAAAAAGTGCTCTGAAGCAATTCCTATTCTTGTCTCTATTTTTTCAAGTTTTCCAATCTCGATCTTACCGTTAAGCTCATTCTTCTTTCTACTATTTTTCATCTTTATTCGTCTCATTATTTTTTTTTTATTTTTTTCATGAAAAATAAAATTTGAAAAAAGCATTACAGTAGAATTTACCAAACAATTTGCTTTGATGTGCTTTATGCTCCCAATCCGGATGCGGCTGAAGAGGAATTGTGCCTTCAACTGGATATTCTTCACTCACAAGCTTCTGTTTGTCTTGTGCAGCACAAATTGCTCCATCAGGAAATGGATTCGGTAATGTAGCGTCCCAGTAAAACATCATATAAAAATTACACATTTCATCCTTACCTGTACTTCTGAAAAACGAAGCAATTAATTGTTCATATACTTCATATCATTTAAACAGCAGTTCACTGTTTTCCTGTAAAATACCTTTAATCTATACAACACCTTTCCAAATCTAATTTTTTGAGCCTTTACCGAAAACTCCATTAACTGTTGTTTTAAAATGCAATAAACTCATAAAGGTAGCTTCAATATATCTTGATAACGCTTATTTTGTATTAAGTTTCTTATTATTTTTAGCATAGTATAGTGCCAGTAACTTACAAACGCATGAATGTGGCATTAATCAGTTTCCTTATCTAACAAAGAAATAAATGTGCCAATTGAAAGTTTTTAAAATTTATTAAAATAAACGACATTGTTTTTACCCTATTCGTACAACAGTTTTCTTCATTGATGAATCGAAAACGCAAATAGCAGCCATTAAATCGTCATATGAAATAGTCAAATTTCTTTCAATCGGTTGAAATAACTGAGGCCACTGCGGATTTCGCTTACCAATCATTGTCCATTCATTAGCATGCTTATAAAATGCTGAAACAACTCGTCCCATACTGTGCGTATGCGTGCGGAATGCAAATGGATGAATTGGTGTATTAGAGCTGAAATTACTATTATTTTTCATTTATCAAAACAACTCTGTAAAATAAACATCAGCATCCTTGAAACTTACTGCCAACAATAAGCAAAACATGTACAGAACATAATTTGAAAAATAAATTTTCAAAAGCTGAGAAATTGCTTACTTGTACAAACAACTTATATTCGTTTGGAAATGAGAAAATCCAGGTTGAATTGCAGTTCCAGACACGAAAAGTAATACACCTGCTAAATGATGAGGTTTTTCATCAATCATATGTAGAGTAATACCAGAATAGTCTGATATTTTGCCCACGAATGGATGCGCATAATGCACCTGCAATTTCTCTCAAATTCCAAACCGTTTACACAAATTCTAAACAGTACAGTAAATATTTCATACATAATGTGATATATCGTTTAGGTAAACATTTGAAAGTTTTTTGGTATCGGTGGTAATAATTGGGTTAAAGAGGAAGAAGTGATTAAAGATAACCAGTAAAACGTAAATGAGCCAAGAAACATGAATACGATAAAGAAAGATTAAGTGGGTTGTAAGAAATGTCTTAAAAATTAAAAAAAAATAAAGAAAATGCAATAATTCTCGAAACAAATAAATTTGCTAACATTAAATGATTCTCAGAAGTTATAAAGAAGAATTTGATAAACTAATAAGAAATGTGAAGCAACCAATAATGACTTACTTGCATTACCAAATATCTTATCGAATCGAAAGTATGCCCAACGCTGAATGCAACATCCTGCGGTAAATTAAAATCGGGTGCTAAAAAAAATACAAATCTCTGTTATTTACATTTCATCTAATACTAGTATGTAATTACCATGTAACTGATAGCTATTTCCGTTCTTCGACTCTATTTACAGAAGAGTTAAAATTGTATCAACGAATAAAAGAATGTTGAGCTAATCAAAAGTAAGTATAATATTTTGTTTAGAAAACAATAAATAAAAGACTTGTCTTTTATGACAGGAATTCAAAATATTAACAATTTAAATTGTTTTGATAAAAAGTATTTACATCAACAAACCACTAGCTTTTCGCAAGTGCGAAGCCATAACTTTAATAACTTTAATCTAACCGTGCTGAATTGTTTTTTAATATTTTTTTTTTTCATTCTTCCATCAACAGCAAAATTACCATTTCTTGCCCATGCATATAAAATATATGAGCCGAAGCCTCGGCATACACTAAATCCTTTCCAAAATGACTTTCGCCAAGCCGGATAAGTACAACCATACAGCAATATATGATGAACACGATCAGCATCAGCGAATGGTTCAAACCGAACTAAAATTAGATATAAAATTAGAAAGTACTTCTTATAAAAAGTTTCTAAGTAGTTTTTGTAGTTTCTAAAATAACTTTGACAAGTTTTGTTCGGCGGTAATTGAGAATATGACTGCATTGGAGACTAAACCTATAACAATGCATGCTAAAAGATATGATTCTATATTACTCAGTCAAAATGTTTAGAAAAACAAACCAATATATCCGGGTTGTATAGGCATAGATACTGCTATGTAATCATCATCCTGAAAGATCAAAAAATATGTTTAGAACTAGCTGTCATTCAACACTGTTTCATAAAGGGATGATATCAAACATATATTTGCTAGCAAATTTCATTACAAAAGTTTTTTTTTAATCCATCCTCAATAAGTCGAAATCTTCATGATTTAAGGGCTAATCCCATCATTTGGTATAGAATCTCTCTTTGAGATAGTATATGTCCATGTAACAAATTCACAACGAATGCCAAATTGTTTCAATTTATCTATTTGATTCATCGATGAACTCATCATTCAGCTTCAAATTGGCTAAAAGGCAATTTCTTGATTTCCTATGTCCTTCAAAACTTGTACTGTATCGTTCTCCGATACTATTTAAATGTTTTTATTCTTAAAATATGGCGAGCTTCATAATTAAATTTTATAGGAATGTAAAGTAAAATAAAATTGAACGAATGAATGTTAAGTATATGAAAAGAATTACATTATAACTAATAAATATGCATATATATCTAAAGCATATATTTTATCCTTACATTCTTGTCCTTTTTTATATCTGAAAGCATAATAAAAAAAAAAAAAAAAAGAAAAAAAACTTACAATTACTGGCATGTAACCATTGACCTGTATTGTTACCTGTTTCACTTGTTCTGGATGACGTGGTACAGATAAACCATTAATAGCAATAGGTAATAATACCGATAGAAGCAATAATACTATATTCATCCGGTCTACTTCATTCATCTGAAATAAACTGAAATCAGCTCTAAGAATTGTCATCAAAAATGACGTGGAATATTCTTATCACAAAAATATGAAGGATTTAAGTTATCCTGGAAAAAATTCATCATTATTATTTATAAAGGTATACCAATCGAAGAATCTAGCAAGGAAGAAGTAAACCTGATTCATCCAAGCTCAACAAGAAAAAACAACAAATTTCTACTATATTACAGCAATTATGCTTTTATGATATTTGCTGCTCGAAGATATATCTATCCCATGTTCCATACTAAAATAATATCATATTTCAGAAATATCAACAGGGATGTTAACAAAATTACAAAAAACAAGAAATGGTATACAAAATTATGAGGAAAAAAATCGCATTATTCTATAAGCAATTGTTTTTCATTATTTTAATATTAAATTGAAATTAACATAAAACATTTAAAACATGAAAATTCAATAGAATAATGAAATACATACAATTCAATTAACTTTTTTTTTTCCTTCATTTTATAATACAACAAGTAGTAAACAGACAAAAAAAGTAAATGTAATTGAATAGAAAAAGAATGCTTTATTGATTTACTACAATATGTCAATATGTCATAAGGTCATTTACTTTTCCTTACATTTACATTATTATGTCTTGTTGTTGAGCATTTTGTTGGTATTAAATATTGATCAAATTTGAAAATGATTAAAAAGTAAAAACAACAAAATATATAATGATTGGATTTAGCCAGTGATTAATAAATGATAATTAATTAATTTATAATGAAAGATTTATCCTTAGATAGCAAAAATTATTGGTAATAAAATTAAGATAATGTTAAATTAGAATTATCTCTAATTTAACTGAAACAATTTGTTTTATTGATATTTGAATGAAGTCCTTTTGTACTATAATTGTTTGATCAATAATGCATTTGCATTATCGATTAAACAATTCCTTTTTTCTTTTTACCTATTGGGTAAAGATAAGTGGTTGAAAATGAGTTATAGGGTTGACAAACGAACAGCATACTAAATTTGGAATGTCCTAGAAAACTTGTTTTGGTAATGATACCTGTAAAATTTGATTCATTTAAAGAAGTAAAACTATTCGTAAAAAAAAAAAACAACAATTTTAATAATAATAAAATAAATTTAACTCAAAATAAATGAAAAGAATTTCGATCATAAATGTAACAATTTATTAAATTAATCTTAATCAATCATTAGTAATAGTATCATATTGATTTATTTTATGCTATTCAATTTTAGTCATTCTCGTATCGTAATAAGATTTCTTAATTCATAATTACAGCAATTAATGAAAGTAACAATGAAAGGAGGAAAAGTATATTTTGAATTATTACCTGTAAAGAAGTATGTATGCTCATGTCACATCATCAACTAATAGTGAATTTTAAACGGAATTAAATTTTAGTAAACGAATTGCAAAAAGTTTGTGCAAAAGAGGAATAATATTTTAAATCAAAACCAATGAATTCTTAGCGTCAAAATTAATTATTTATTCATTTTTGTTAATGTTACAATCGTAAATTGAAAACAGTAAAGAATTTAAAGTATAAAATTAAAATTAGCTAATAAAATAGGAAATATTTTATTTCATAGTAAAATGCATTTAATACTGAATTAATTGCAGAGGGTTTTTCATAAAAATAAAAGTGAAAAATTATTCTTTTCATTGCTAATTGAGGATTTTAAAAAAAAAAAAAAAAAAAAAAAAAACGAAAAACAAAAAATGATCCAAAATTTCTTAAAATGGTAGGATAATAATTTCCAATTAAAATTGATTTTCATTTTTAGAAAAATGATTGCAAATAATTTATGTAATTATTGATATAATTTAATTCCATTTTTGAAATGGACTATTCTATTTCGGTGAAAAATCATCAAAAAGAGCCATAACCATTACAGCTAAACAGAACAACATAATTAATAAATAATTACTACAAAATCAATAATTACTCCAATAATAATAGCTTAACATATCTAAACAAAAAAAAAAACCTTTATGCAATTAACATTTGACATGCAATGATGCAAGCAATAATAAGCTTGAAAATAGTTAAATGAGATCAACAAATTAGTGGAAAGAATAGATAAAGTCAATCTCTCTCTCTCTCTCTCTCTCTCTCTCTCTCTCTCTCTCTCTCTACTTCGTCATATTAATTTCAATACAATCATAAAGGTAAGGTTAAGTAAAAGGAAGAAATTAAAATGAAAACATTTGCTGAACAAAGAAATCTTTCCATTAAGCTATTTGTAACAATTAATTAATCATTTTTTATTTCATCATTAAAAATTTTAATAATAACATTAACACATTTTAATGATAGCAAATATCTTTCCCTCTTGATAATAATAATACTTGAGAATATGATATTACTTAAATTAAATATTAATACTCGATAGAAAAGAAAATGAAAGTCGATTTCTTTATTTCTTTTCATTGACAAACTTATTTATTTTTATAAATTTATGAAAAATGCAATATTTTTAAAAGTTACATAAAGAAGCAAAATATTTGATTGTAGCAGAAGAAATTCACTGATGAAATAGGACAGGTAAAATGGACAGAATGCAATGACCCGCTTCGAATTTTCCACTTATTCATCAAAATGGCATCATTTTCTTTATCATCTTAAGTTACAATACTTTCTCTTATCGTTAAATTTTATCAGAGCAATTGTTTCAATTCCATTACGAATTATATTCCATAAAAACAGGAATAAAATTTATATGTTTAAATTCAAAGAATAATCTATTTGCATATGGTTTATCTATCTAGATTTAAGCAAATCCTGATTTTTGAATTCATTTCAACGATCACTTCCATCTGATAAATTTTCTCCCATACGATATCAATTCTATTGTTATTATATTTAGTTATATCTCTTTATCAATCTCATAAAGTGATATTATAGATATTATAGTCACAGCATATTACGAACTAAATATAAAAATTTATCACGATTTATCATTTAAAGTATTTTAATTAAAATAATTCAACAAAAATATTTTGTTTGACTAACCCAATAACACTATAACATTCTATCAAAATAAATGTGTAACTATTCAACTGCACACAACATTTCATAGCGTAACTTCATCAAATATAGATAAAGACATTTGATACCTAAGTAATCTACTAAATAATGAAAATTATTTTTATACCTAACAATAAGATGAAACTGTAAACTAAAAATTAAATATTTGTATATTTGCAATTGCAAAATATCTGTTAGTGTTATCAGATATGTATAAGTTATACTGTACCAAGTATCTCGAGTCCAAATATGCACAGATTGTACACTTTTTTTTTTTTTTTCTTTTGAAAGATATGTAGAACATGTAATTCAGTAAAGTAATTATTATATACAGTAGAGAAACGATTAATTACAGCATGTACATGCAGAAAAAGACAACAATTTCAAACATGAACGAAAATTAGAAATATGGCGAATGAAAAAGAAGCACGGGGAAATTTGAGAAAACCGGAAAATAATCTCACGGTTTAAAAAATCACAAAAACTGTGTAACACACATATGAAAATGAATCATTCATTGTGCTTTTGAATTCTCTAAATTTGAGAAGTGGTATAAAGTGTGTCTGATAAAGGTAATAACTGTTTTTATATTTCCAGCCTTTCATATTTCTCCTTCTTTTCCCCCCAATCCTATTCCTTTACGCGATAAGAAAAAAAAAAAAAAAAAAAAAAACAGCACTGAAAAGACAAGCAAAATTAAGATTTTAGTCTTTGACAAACTAATTATGAGCAAACAGCAACAGAAAAAATAGAAAAAAAAAAAAAAAAAAACAGGCAACAGATTATATTATCCTTTTGCACTGAACATTAATTTGTTGTTTTTTACTTTTTATTAAGATTCGAAAAAAACCTATCAAACAATTTCAGTCAACCATAAATCCCATAGGACAATCAATTTTCAGTAAAAAAGTTTACATATAATAACGTCTATGAACTCACTCACTCAGTAATATGCTAAAATAATATTTATACTGAAGACATTTTCAGTTTCTTGGTATCGGCCATCTTTTTGCCACACATTGCACAAATAGCTTTTTGATATGCGCACTGTTGGCAATAATGTGAACCAACTTGATGAACAACCGTCTTGCAAATTCTACATTTCCTGAATTCCTGACTGTACGGCTGGAACCTACAATTTGAATACAGAAAATTTCTCGTGGTAATTAAACTGATGCAGTCCTAAATTTCATAATGAGTTATACTAATCACATACTTGCAACCAATTAAAATGAAAAACTTTGAGTAATTAGACCTACAAGGAACTTCAAAAGGTCGAAGATAACAGTGTTAGAGCATTGTTTTTCATGCATAGCTAACGATATACCAAATAACGGAGTAACTAATTTGGGAAGTTCATCCAAATATACCTGTCTTTTCTAGTTGAAAGGAGCTTATTTTCGTCACCACCTTTTTTTATAGGTCCAGCACTTTCGTTACGTGATTTTGTTCGATACGGATCAATAGTAGCTACTTTACCAAGTTTTTTTACACCTGTAAAATGGCAAAGCAAAACTTGAAATCAGATTGAAAATTTGAGCAGAAGAGGGAGTCTTTTATTTCATTACACGATAAAAAAGAAGGGGAGTAAAACCTGTTTAAAAAGTAAAGGAGAATGACGGAAAAAATATCCTGAAAAGAAAATGTTAATTTCAAAGAAACGATTTAGAAGTAAAAATTAGAAATTTCTCCTGAAATTAAAGGAAAACTTACATGAATCACAGACCATTTCTGATCTTAGAATTTATGAGAATCTACGTCTCTCTGTTCCTTAAAAAATCAATTTTAAAGAAACATTAGCAATATGCGTTATTGTTCTCGAAAAAATTAAAAGAAGTTGAGTGATGCGAAATACATAACAAATAAAGAACGAATAATATATGCAAAGTTATTAGAGACAGCAAATTTATATTTAAATAATGCCATAATATATATTTATATTAAAATAAATTCCGAATGATAAATTCGAAGAAGTGGAATAGTGAAGAAAAGTTTGGTGGGATTGCAATATGCTGAGAAAAGGGTAAAAATTTGCGAAGGTATAAATAATACAGTACTAAATTTCTCAATCATTTTATCAATCTATAAATAATGAGCTACATTTATTCTCATAATATGATATAACTACATCGAACTCTCATACAATTACAATATTTCTATATTTCATTGAATTTTTACATAACAGACATGTTATTTTCATAATGTTCCGACATCGGCCGTAATTTAGTTTGAAATATTTATTTGCTACTTTGACTGATCGCAGTGAAAATTTAGGTTTCTTTGTAGATGTTGCAAATTTTATTTTATACATAGGATGATGAGCTGCGTACCTAATTGTGTATTTCTTAATTATTGGGTATTTAATGAGTTCTTAGAATAATTCTCTGATTATTTTTTACACTACAAAGTTCATATAAAATGATAACGCACTAGACGTATCCTGTCGTGAGTCCGAAAATTTTTATAAGTATTAGCCTTTGTTCTGGAATTATTATCATTTGCGTGATTGTCATATAAATTGATAATTGAGGAAGGTCACAATGTCTAACATAAATCATTTTGTTTACAGTCATTTTTACCTGAGATACGGTAAAACATCTCCCTTGTTATTCACATCACCAAAGTAGTAAATCACATTTAGATTAACCCTAATCATATTTGCGAAAGGATTGATACACAATAACCCTTGTTCCTTATGCTTAATAAATTATTGTAATACAAAGTTCTTTGGAAGGTCACTCCTACCGCACCCATATATATATAGTTACACCAAAATAATGTTTTTCAGTGTTATTCATTTAGAGATTGTGCTTCAGCTATAGTTTCCTTTGTGTTGTATTATTTGGCTTCATTCTTCGACAACAGTTTTTAATTTCCTTCTTCTACTATACTTAATAATAAAGATTTCTACGGTATTATTCTACACTACTCACATCTACATCCCATTGACGATCAACATCATTATTGACGGGCGACATCAAGATTATCCTGTAACGCCTAAGAAGAACCTCTCCTAAGGAAGAAAATAACTCTCAGCAAATATTCGAGAGTGTCTAAAGCAAGTCTTTCCCAAATCAACAAACAAAAAAGAAAATTTCACGACAACTTTGAATGAGTTGTGAATTGTTGAATTTGATATCAAATAATTTGAAAAGAAAATTTCTTTGCCAACGGAAGAGATAGCGCAATAATATACGACAAAACAGATATTGAAAAGAGAATCAAATTTAATATTAACCATTATTTGGTGATTAATCTTAATAATTATTTACTTTGCTCTATCATCATTGAGGTTATACATTTGTTTGATGCTTGCTTTTTTTTTTTTTAGCCGAACAATTTGAAGTTGAAATTGTTTGCATCATTAAGTTATTTGGCGATATTATTTGCATAAATTATCATTTGTTGATTATGATTGTAGTTATATTCGTTAAATATTCAGTGACAATCCTTCAAATCGCTTCTGTATTGAATCATCATACATTAAGATAATTTGCAATAGTTGAATCGTTTTTATCGTCGTTTTGTTTCATGATAATACGGTGTCTTATTTGGCTTACTTGGTACTTTTGGTACTTTTGGAATATTTGTTCACATCTACAATATGTGAATCATCAACAGTTTCATGCTACAATGAAATATTTCGGTAAAGATTTCAAGTTTTTTCTTGTATTTGATTATATTATTTGGATAGTTTCGTCATATTACAAAAGTTAGCTTTAAAGTAATTCAAATTATCTCTCCCTTCCATTCAGGTAATGAAGTTTTCTATTTTCAGAATGCATTTTTGTTTTCTACCTCAGGTACCAATATGAATAAATCTCATATCTTCGAATGGATATGATATGCAGCAGGTAGTATTTTTCTGGCAATTTTAAGATTATGATTAAGTACTGAAACATAAATAATTTAGGAGGAATATGTGGTCAGATGATAAGCTGAGAAGAAAATGTTGTTCTTTAAAGTGGCAGTAAACTTGATGCCGTAGATTGCTAACTCACTTCTAGCACTAACATAAAATTAATAATGATCAAAATTAGTAATTATGAAATGAATAACGATTACAATAATGGTTAATTTGTTCCTCTCTCATATAAATAGAAAAAATCGATGGATGATTGGATTTGATGAAATAAAAAAAGAGAGATTTGCAAGAAAGTGTTGATTAAATTAGCAGGAGCAAGCGGTTGAGTGATAGCAGTAGTCTGAGATTAATTGATAAAAAAGTTTAAAATGAAGAATTACGAGTGTGAATAATAGTGATGGCGAGATGAACAAAAAGAAAGGAACTTGATATTAATAGAAATGCTAATACACAATTATAATTATTAATAATGTCGTTAGTTAAAAGAAAAGAAAAAAGAGATATGAAAAGAAAATATTTCGAAATATATCCATTCTATTTATGCAAATATTATATTCAATTGTATCACTGTTGATAACAATAATAATGAATTGTCAGCGAAACTCATTAGTCTTTCATTGATTATGCTTATTAGTATAGTCAAATAATTTGTAATCTTAAGCAATCAATAAGCTGTTATCAATATTGTTAAGAAGTAAATCATTATCACAATCATATGCAGTCTCCCTATTATCATTATCAAATAAAAAATTACCAGATGAATCAATTAATTACATTCAATTAATTATCGCTATTAATTATCAAACATTTCGCAATTGTTTGTGTTAAAGAACAAATCGAATCATGCAAAAAAAGCAGAAATGCCAACTTTAATTAGTAGTAATAAACTGTGAAATTGTTTGTAAACCGGCTAATTAAGGAGAAATTTCTTCAATTTTTTCTCTTGCAGTGAAAAATCTGCTCAAATGAATTTTTTTGATATTCATTTCTCCACCAAAAGAAAAAAAGATTATGACAGTTTTTATAAACATAAATTTTTTTTAAAATTATATTCGATATTAATATTATTACATGCGACATTCACGTCCGTATAAATTCAACTGCTATCAGTCAGTCGTAATAATAAAAGTAATGCTTAAAACTATTATCTTTGCTAAGTACACTCAAATCCTTCTATTCTGGTTTAAAATATTCGACAATTAATTTTTTGATAGTAATTGACAACTTACAATGAAAAACAAAAAAAAAAAAAAAAAATAAATAAATAAATAAAAGAGTCAGATAAGAAATTATCACAAAATCTGTAAAAGAAACATCTTAATAAAAATAATTATTATATAAAAAGATTTCGAATAATTATTGTATAAGAAAATTTCTCATTCCTAAAATTTTCATGATATTCATTTGTTTGGCAAAATTTCCATTTTAGATTTTTTTTTCTACAGCATTTTCGGCATTTAGCAAAAAAGAAGCAATTTACAGAGAATAATTTATTGCTTGATGGATGAAAATTAAGAAATTAAAAGCGAGAGAAATGGTAGGTTATTGCCTTAATAACAAGTTTAAAAATATTGATTTTCTTCCTTTTTTTTGAATTTATTCATTTATTTATTGTAAACTTTCTATTATTTATTAAAAATAACGAGAGAAAGAAGCGTGATTATAGGATAAACAAGTATTATTAAATTTAAATTTAAATTTAATTAAGACAAGTTTAAAATTTGTAAAATAATGATTGCATATGATATGGGAAGGGAGATGATGATAAAATGGAACCAGTTTCCACGGTATTAATTTAAATCATATAATTACTTTAATTAATCATTTCCATATACGATTTTATACATTTATCGTTATTTCTTATAACATTCTCTCCATTTTGTTGCAATTTTTGCGCCATCCTTTCTAATTTCTCTATTCATTTCTGTTCTGTTACACCTTATAAATAAATGAAAACCACGGGCGCAAGAAGCAAGAAACAAATGTACACTATTTATTTCCAGAATACCTGTTTCTCGCCTACTTCACAATTTAAAAATTTCAATTTTTTTAAAGGAAACATTTAATTAATGAACAATTCATTTATACTTTTGAATAAGTACATCATTGCATGTTATTTTCTTTGTAAATATTAAATTTCATCCTCTCCCTTTTCTCCCCGTTTTTCTTTCTTTTCCTCTTTCTTTCCCTTTCATTCTTTATCTTTTTCGTTACAAATATCCTAATTTATTTTAATAAATGTCTCTCTATTTGACCCTATTAATTTAATCTCATTTTAACAATTGAATTAATCCTCCCTTTTTTCATTTCAAATTATTTTTCATTCACTTTTGTTTCCTATTCCTTTTTTTCAAATTAACACTAATTATTATTAAGAATTAAAAAAAGAAGAAAAAAGAAAATGGAAAATAAAAACAAAAAAAGAAAAATTGATATAATTGTGCAAATTTGTTTATTTTGTACTAAAAAAGTTCACAAATAAAAATTACTTTTTTACTAAATGTTGAAATGCAAATAAAGTGATGATTTTTAAACATACAAATTAGTTTCGGAATGGTAATCACTGCTTTCAACTAATCTGTTTAGTAGCTTAACTTTAATCAGCAATCACATAATTTAGCTGAAAGATAATTTTAATTAATATGAGCAAATTAATAAACGATAATCGCCAACTTGTCCGTTGGGAAAACAACAAAATTTGTCTGTGATTATTTATTTAGGATTTAAACACATATTTCTTTAACGATTAAAATTTCGTCCCCATATTTTTTTTTATTTATTTCATATCTGTTTGCCAGTTAATCAATCTATTCCAATTAAAATTAGGATAACTTGGATATTTTTTAATTGCAAAACACATGCAACATTATTGCCATTTTAGAAGCAATGAATATCAAATAAAAGATAGCAAGAGTATACCCTCGATTATATCCTGTTAAGCTGCGGTGAATCCGGAAAATCATCTTCATCATGTTATTGATATACTTCATACCATTACTTCAAACTGCGTATGCGAGGTTTGCTGTTTATGTTTTTAAAATTCAAACTTTTAATGAGGTGGATTTTATAATGTTATTAGATTATGGTTTTCTCTTTTTTCGTTCCACAACTTGGCATATTGGATATTCTCGGGAAGATCAAAATAAATCATAATTTTAGGTATACAGAAACAAATTTTGATTTCAATAGATATCACACTTTGGATGAATATGAAAATTATTTGGAAAGTGTAGCACAAACATTTCCGGATTTGGCACAGTTGAAGGTTATTGGATTTACGCATGAGAAACGGCGATTACTTTGCTTGAAGGTGTTAGTTAGTTAAAAATATTTCAAAAAAAGCAAAATTACTGTTGCTAATATAATTGAAATTAAGCAAAATTTCGAATTTGAGTGATCTTTTCATCTACCTTCCTATTTCACCTATTACTTCTAAAAAAAAGAAAAAACTTTTCAATGCTAAAAAATTTATTAAACAAAAAATTTTGCATTCCAATAAAACTATTAATAGATCAAATTTCAATATTCTTTCGTAATTTCGATTTCATTTTTTTTATGAATATTAAAATTTGTCAAAGCTTCTTTTTCCTGTTAAAAGAATGGCTGCCAAAAAACAAAACAAAAAGAGAAAAGATGAAAAGAACAAAAAGAAGAAAATTGATAAAACAGGCCGAAAATTTTTGGATAAAAGGAAATTTGAATGAATGACGGTGAATTTAATAAATAAAAATATCGTACAAAAAAGGCAAAGAATGAATATGAGAAATATTGTGGAAAAAAGGATAGGTAAAAAAAGGAGAACAACAAACATATGTATGCTTTAAATTTTAATTATAAATTTCATTATTAATTGTCTTGTGTATTTACAATTAATTCCACCTTATGATCGGTAATCCAATACGCGAAAATAGAAAGCGTATCATATGGATTGATGGTGGTAATCATGCGCGAGAATGGCCAGCATTTCATACGGCTATATTTTTTATTAACAAGGTATTATTGTGGTTAGAAATGCTTTCCTTATAACAATAATTATAATAGCTATGATAATAACAATAATAACAGTAATAATAATAATAAGAGTAGGAATAAAAATAATAATAGCGGTACTAACAAGAATAATAATAGTAATGTTACAAGTTAACCAAATAAAATATAAATTAATATTTCATTTGAATACTTTTTATCAGTAATATAATTTTCATCGAAATATTAATTACAACAATAAAGTAATGGAAATGAAAAAGTAAATGTTAATAATAAGCGGAAAAGTGTCCCATCAAAAGAACGAAAAGTGAGAAGTAGGCTAAATTCATAAGAATTACAAATTTTTTTTATTTTAACAGCTTATAACAGAATACGGGGAAGATCCGGAAATTACGAGGTATATTGATAAATTGAATTTTTATATACTTCCGATACTTAATCCGGATGGTTTCGTATTTTCCCGTACATCAAAATCTTCTTTGGTATGCTTTTTTTCCTTTTTTTGGGCATTTTAATCAATTTGACATAATAAATTGGATTTGAGGTAAAGCATATATCAATTATGAAGTTGTTCATTGGTTAGAAGGTCTGGAAAAGTCGATCGATTCAGGTGGATAATCATATTTTATAAATGCCCGGCACAATTTTTCGGTTGTGTATTAATTCTTGTTCAATTAAAGATAGTGCCAGATTAATTAGAATAATGCATAGCTTTCTAAGGAAACTTACACATAGATTGATGTTTCCATTATATTATTTTTAGATCAGACATTGGAGAAAAAATCGTGCGCCGGAAAATTGTACCGGTAGCATACTGTTTCGAAAAAATTTATGCTGCGAAGGAGTTGATCTCAATCGAAATTACGATTTCAATTTTCATCAAACTTTTTATCCATTTAACAATTCATGTTCAGATGAATATCAAGGACCATTTCCATTCAGTGAACCGGAATCACAGTACATCTTATATTAATCTTCATTCTTTCCCGTAATTAAAACAATTTTTCTTGAACAATTACTACCTTTTTCATATATTCTATATCATGGATTCCCGGCAAAAAATAACTTAAAATTATAAAAGTTGAAGTTTGAAAATTTGTACCTTTTTGAAGTTTTTATATTTCCTTTTCCTTAAATTATTTAGAGCAGTACGAGATTTCATCACATCAAATGAGTTATGGAATAAAACGGATGCAGTTATTAGTATACATACCCACGGGCAACTTATCATTCTTCCATACAATCACCGTCGTAAAACATATCCTGCCGACTATGCTGATTTGGTTTAACTCTAAAAATTGAAACTTCAAACTTTTCAAGAAATCGAAAGCTTGCTTAAAAATTTATATGAAAACTTTTTTGCTAACTTTAAATTGACAAAAGTTATGCGAAAAAATTTTATTTCTAACTTCCTGCTAATTACATTAACAGTTTCTTCATTATAGATGGCTGTAGCTCAAAAAGTGAAAAATGCAATAAAAAAACTTGGCGGACATGAATATGATGTTGGTACTGCTGCTGATATGCTTGGTAAAATTTAGTTTAATGATGACAATTAATTTTAATAATTTAAATTTCGGAAATCTTTTTTTCAAAAGCTTCAATAATTTTTTAAAAACTTTAAAAATGCTGAAGGAAACAAATGTTTCTTTACTTCGCATTATTATCACCAACTTAATAATGACAGTAGTAATAACAGTAACAATAGTAATAATCGTAATCACAATAATAATAATAATAATCATAATAATCATAATAATAATAATAATAATAATAATAATAATAATAATAATAATAATAATAATAATAATAATAGTAATAATAATGGCAGTAGTAATAATAATAATGATTGTTTATTAGATTTTAATCACTATTTTTACTCATTATTTACATTCGTTTATAACCTGTTAGTCACTTGTTTTTTCGTTGTCTCTAGTAAAATAATTAAACTACTCTAATTGTAAAAATGAACTGAAGCAATTAGGAAATAATAGGGAGTTTCGTAATTCAATATTATTCGTCATTGCGAAATATGTTTTCTGGCGTGGCGTACGTAAAATTTTCACGTTCCAATTAGAGTAGTTTTACATACATGTTGTCCTTTACTGTCGTGAATTTTCTTTTATGTTTGTTGATTTGGGAAAGCCTTGCTTTAGACACTTTTGAATATTTGGTGAGAGTTGTTTTCTTCCTTAGGAGAATTTCTTCTTAGGCATTACAGGATAATCTTGAGTCGCCCGTCAATAATGATGTTGATCGTCAATGGGATGTGAGTAATGTAAAATAATACCGTAAAAAATCTTTATTGGTAAGTATAGTAGAAGAAGGAAACTGAAAACTGTTGTCAAAGAATGAAGCCAAATAATACAACACGAAAAAAATTATAGCTGAAACACAATCTCTAAAGGAATAACATTCAAACTCATTATTTTGGTGTAACTATATATATGTGTGCGGTAGGAGTGACAATACTTTATTAAGCATAAGGAATAAGGGTTATTGTGTATCAGTCCTTTTGCAAATATGATTAGAGTTAATCTAAATGTGATTTATTACTTTGGTAATGTGAATAACAAGGCGGATTGTTTTACCGTATCTCAGGTAAAAATGACTATAAAGAAAATGGTTTATGTTAGACATTGTGACCTTCCTCAATTATCAAATTATGTGACAATCACTCAAATGAGAAAAATTCCACAACAAAAGCTAATTTTATTTAAAAATATTTATGATAAAAAATTTTCGGGTTCACGACATTTACTGTAAAAAAATTTCGCTAACCTATCTTTATCGCAGCATTAAGATAGCAACGGCTAATTAATGTTGGAATTGTGGTAGTCAAAAATTCCTAGAAAATTCGTAATTTGGAAGCAGTAAAAAGGCTATGCAAATCATTGGAATCTAATCAGTACAATAAAATGATAAAAAAATAAAAGTAAATTGAAATTATAAACCTATCCAAAGGTAGGATGAATTTGAAATTTAAGGTCCAGCAACCGGCAGTGCAACAGATTGGATTAAACGGAATACAAATATCAAATATGTCTATGTATTTGAATTACCACCAGCATATACATGTATCACTTTTGTTTTATCCAGTAATAAAATTGGTTAAATTTGAAAAAATAGCATTTAATGTTTGCTGGAAAAACAATAAATGTTTATGTGAAATCTTCAAAGAATAACTTTTAACTTTCTAACATGAGCTAAAGAAAAGATAAAGTTTTTTTCCCCAAATTAAATTATTTCATTTTTCTGCAAATAGTTATGTGCTGATTGATTTGATGATTATTTTTAAATTATATAATCGAACCAATAAAACTTTGAAATTTTAGGATTTTTGTTAAAAAAATAGAAATGAAGAGATAGTATATTTTCAGCATGGTTTGCTTTTCAAGTTAAACCTCATAATCTGGTACCACTAGCAACTGAAACATGGAGCGGTGTACGCATTATTATTGATCAAGTGCTCAAAGATAATGATCTGTAATTTAAATAATTAACATTACACATCAGATGTGAGATTGATTGTTCAATATTAGGATTAAAATATCATTTTTCTTTTTTTTTTTTTTTTTTTTTTGCAATGATAACATAAAAGATACGATTAATAATACAGTTTTATCAGGGCTTAGTTCTCAAAATACCGTAAATATACTTACCATAATGTATTATAACAAATAACTTAGAATCAAATAATGGTAGTACGACATGTACTGTTGTGGAAATTTTCCTTCTGATGGAGGTATTTTGCTTCCACAGACAAATGATTGAATATAAGTTAATTTTGTTGAATTTAGCAATATATCTGTTAGCGAAGGAAGGAAAATAGGAATGGAGAATAACAGAATACTGTTTAAAAGGAGGCACAAGCTGAAAGAGCTAAATAAATATGAATTGAAGGTGAAATGATTATCAGAGTTCATGATGTGAAGATGATAGCCTATACATATAATGATACCCAAAAGCATGTTATAATATAATTTTAGATTATACAACAATAATTATGCAAAAAAGGGGATAAAAGCGGAGGTATAGAAGAAGGAATGATTAAAAAAACCAAAAATACAAGATTAATTAGCTGATAGAAAGCTTTAGATTAGTTTTTGTCATGGGAATTTGTTAAATACATGAAACACTGTAAGCATTCATTTACAAATGAGAAATCATTAAGAAAAATAAATATTTCTATATCTTGCATTAGAATTATTTCGGTTTTCTCACATGTACAGTATATAATTATATGTACAGTATGCAATGTACATGTACAATATACAATTGACATGAATCCTCATCCTTTTCCAATTCATACTTATCGAAATTGACTATGTATTGAATTTGATTTCCAATAAATTTTATTGAAATTACCATTGTTTGTTCTTCTTTTTGATGTATTATTTTGTTTTCGATAAAATTCATTTCGATTTTTCTTATCGTTTCAAATTATTTCAAGTTTTAACTTCGTTTAAATGTCTGACTAATAAGATAATTGCATTGAAACGTTTGCTAATAAGGTAATTGTAATGATAAACGAAAGCTAGACGTACAATGAGTAACTTTTAAGTTGAAATATATTAATTGTAATGCACAAAAGTTCACAATCCTTTTCTTCAATGCTACATAAAGTAAATTTGGATTTTTCGTTAGACTAAGATGTGTGTGAAAAAAAGGTGTCGCCATTTGTGGATATTGATTGACCCCAGGAGGAGAACTTGCAAGGAAAGATGAATTCAGGGAATGATCGCTCAACTTTCCCTCCATTATTCACTCAGCATTTATCATCTGATATCTAAGCTCTTTAAGTTCTATGCTTTCATATTTATTTATTTTCATACATATTTATCATTAATGATAGAAAAATCAATCAATAATTAATGCTACTTATTCTCATTAGTACAAAACTATCAGTCTAACGGCTAATTTATTCCAATTTTGCTTATTACTCGATTGCTCCTCAAGTTTTATTCGTAATAGACAAAATTAAGTTTAAAATAACCGAATACTTCAATTAGAATGTTATTGCAAATTTTTTAAAATTTTTACTTGAATAATTAGTGTCTAAAGCAAACTACAAATTTTTAATAGAATTTTATGAGAATTTTTTCGGCTCAAATGATCTTAATGAAAAATTTTCAAGTGTTTTTATCATATGATGTGTTGGTTCAAAATTTTTTACGAATTTTTTTTTATAAACGTTTTCCCGAATTGATAGATTTCACATTTAATTTTAATTTTAATTTTCACATTCTTTCATAATTATTTCCCGTAATTATCAACATCTTCAATTTTCAGCTTTTAAGTAGCTTGTAATTAATATTTTTTTATTGTTGATGACGGATTTTTTATGCTGCAAAAATATGTTCCAAATTCTAAGCTGACAAGGAGAATGCCATATTTTGAAGAAGAAGAGAATTCCTTTACATCAAACATCAAAAACATTAATTTTTTTTTAGATAGAAAAGTATTTAAGAATTGAAAGTAATTAAATCGAAATATGAAATCAACTGAATACTAAGTTTATGGAGGCCAGGGACGATGAGATATTTGTGAATTTCTGCAAATTTCAGACTTAAAATTTCAAATTTTCAATATTAATTTAGACCCCGTTATATAAATATGTTATGCCTACATACGAAAATCTAAAATTTGTCTTTATATATGATAGTCTAAAATTTAAATTCAATACTTTTTTCCATTATCCACCAATAAACGGTTTATTTCTTCGTCGGAAGTTTTATTGACAACAAAAAAAAAAGTAAACTAATTAATTAGTTTTATTTAAAACATTATTCGGTTATTTAACTAAATTTAACAATTGTAATTTCTATCAGTATTTTGATTTTGTTGACAACAAAGAGAAAGAAAAAAAAAGAAATGCACATTAATGGATATGACAGAGAATTCAAATGAGATGACCTCTTCAGGATTATTTATCTTTTCAATTCCTCTTTGCCGTAACTTTGCATTAGCTGAGGAAAAAGAAGAAGAATGCTTTCTATTAGAAACATACATATTTTGAAAAGTCACCAATATGACCTCGCATATGTATTGATTTGACCTCATGTATTTGCAGATTCATTGCGATGCACAGCACTTTTATCGTTCATTAGCTAAGAAGACATCTGTATCATACGGTTCATTCAAATGGATACTCCTTCTTCATCATCAATTCCCACTACTAATCCTTCATCAGAACGAATTTGGGTAATCTATTTATCATTTAAAAGTTTGAAATTTCACAAATAAGTGATAATTTTAAAAATTAACTTTTTTTGCTTTCTTTTTTCTTTAATTAGTTCCATTATGCAATAATAGCATATAAAAACAACAAAAAAGGACGATAGTAGAGAATAATTATGACCTTTGGAAACTATAATAATATGATGAATGTTTTATAGGATATGAAATTAATGAAAGAAAATTTGGAAAAAATTGAACACACGAATACATTTACGTTGGAAGATGAAATCAGAAAAGCGATTAAAATAGAAAATGAAATCATAAAAGTGATTAAAATGCTAGAAACCGGCATACCAACAGATGAAACATTATCGGTTAATAATGAAATTGTTACTACTACTAGTAGTAGTACAACTCAAAATTTACCGGTTAGTTTGTATTTAATCATTCCAAATTAATTATGCTAATTGTAACATTTTAAAAACTCAGTTAACTTTTCTCAGTTGTAGCATACCGGAAATATATGATTTACCATTTTTTCGCTTTCTATTGTTTAAGAATAGCACTCCAAAAATCTGAATTAAATCCTATTAGTTATAGTATTTCGGAAACATTTTAATTAAATCTCATTAGCTACAGCATTTCGGAAATATTTGAACTATCCCTATTTATTGTTTAGATATTGCTGGGAATCACAAAAGAAACTCGGAAAACAGGAAAAAAGAATAAATTGACCAAAAGAAAAAAGAAATCTCATTTTACTATATGCAGTACAAGTGTAAGTTGCATATTATTATTATTCGAAATTAATTTTGGGAAATAAAAGAAAATAATCAAAGAAGGGTACAAAATAAAACACAATAAAGTGAAATAAAATCTAGTCGAAATTCCCTTTTTTTTAGACTGTTAGCAAAAGTAAATTAAATTAATTTTCAGTTTTTCAACAAAATATCACAATGTAAACGATGCCGATGCCGTTTTGGACCGGGGCGTTTTCTCTCCGAACAAGCGCTGCAAGTGATATGGGAATAATTATCATTAAAATTTTGTTGAACTAGTAAATTCCCACTTGAAAAGAAAAATTCCAATAGGTAATGAAATCATTCATTGAGTTAACCTGTTGTAATATAATTTTTAAATCTTCACGAAAACTCACAATTCAAATTTAACTTTAACTTTTGATTCAATTAATTACTGAATTTCATTTGTTACGGATGTCGTACTTTGGTCATGGTGCCATTAATTTGATTCGTAATTAAAATTAATTTTGTGTGCGTAACGATTATTGCATCATTTTTGCTCTTATTGTTTTATTACTTTTCATTCTTCTCTTTGCCACCTTTTCTACAGATTCAATTGAAATACAAGAAGAAAAGAGAATTTGAATTCTTTTATTCTTTTTTCCTCTTTTTTTTAATTTTTAATTTTTTATTTCTAATCTTTACAGCAATTGATTTACTTTTGTTGTTCCCTATCATGTCATTGATAATTGTACATTTCAATCGGTTCATATTTTCAAATGTGAATCTTTTAGAGAATTTAGTAGGAAAAATGTTTTCATTTCTTATATGTCCTTTTTTCAAAAAAAAAAACTCAAGTCCTTCATATCTTATTTAATTTAACTTTCAATTTTTAACTACAAAATACGCCAATGTGGATTTATTGTTGTGAATTTTATTTTTGGACGAATATTTGAATTATTTTTTGTTCAACTACAAGTTTCTAATATAAAATTTAATCGACAGCAATAATATGTACGGTTCGATATATTGTAAAATTTAACTTGAAGAATGAGGGTGATGACAATCAGAAATGTTTTTTCAGGTTAATTGATTTTTTTTATCATAATATTTACGCTTATGCTCACATTTTCTTTTTTTTTTGCGTCCAAGCATTCACTTGTACTTTTCAGCCATTTCATTTCAAATTCTTTTTTGATTGATTTTTCAATTGCTTTCTAATGTAATAAAACTTTCCGAGAAATTTCTTCAACTTTCAAATTTTCAAAAGAAGAAGAATTAAAGGATCAATTAAATTCGCTGAATTAAAAGCATAATTTATTTATAAAATTTGTGAAATGCGTTATATGTAAAACTCAAACATAATGAATTCAAATAAAATTAATTTAAAACTTTTTTAATCCTTTAAATATTCGTAATTTCATTCTAATATTGCAAAATTTTCAACCGCATTACTATTCCATTTCAAAAACATTAAATAGCTCGTGTGTGTGTGTGTGTGTATGTGTGTGTGTATATATATGTATATATATATGTAGGTATGTATGTGTATGTATTACTTCTTGTAGGACAAATTAAAAATTTTAGTCAGTAAAAAAATTTGCTTTTACTTTTTATTTTTAGTTTACTGTTATTAAAGATGCTAAAAGTACCACGAATAATACATACATACATTTTTAAATCGATTTTAGCTCTTGTAAATTTGTTAATTGTTAAAAATTAATTATCACATGCATCAAATACACTACTGAGATGCATTAATGGGAATAATTGATAAGCTTAATTACAATTTTTTCTAAAAAAAAGAAAAATATTATGATAGTTAGCGTCACATGATTTATACTGATTTATAATATCATACAATTATATATTGGATTATTTTAAATCGTCGGATTTTTGAGGTTTGAAATATTACAATATATATGTATTAACAAAGTTTGCAAAATAAAAAGAGGAAATGGATGATGCGGTTCCTTTTGTTTTTTCGGTTTCAATTTGCTTAAATAAATAATAATTGAATGAAACATTTTTTTTTTCTTTTCATTTTCTGATTTTAGAACACTTATTTTCAAAAGATTTTCTTCCCGTTTTCTATTCTAATTATTTTCATGGTAATGAAAACCATACAAAATAATATCATATTAGTTATCAATTATTCGATAAATTCCAACGCATAAGATTAAACGTAAATACAATTAAAAAAAAAATTCTTTCTTTGTTCCATTTAACATTTAACAACAAAAAAAAAAAAACAACACTTTTGATTAAAATTAATACAATGCATAAACTGATTTTAATTAGTATATACAACGACGGAAATATACTCTGCAAAAACATTGCCACTTCAACAATTCTTTACATTTTATATTTGTTTAATTTGTTGCTTCTCTCATTTCAAAATTTGATGATTGATGATACCCTTTGTCGAAAATATCATTAGTAGTAATAATGAAATATCATAATAAATAATAATCGTAATAATAGCAATAATAATGATAGTAATAATAATAATGATGATAATAATGATAATAATAATAATAATAATAATAATAATAATAATAATAATAATAATAATAATAATAATAATAATAATAATAATAATAATAATAATAATAATAATAATAATAATAATAA
>JABVXV010000136.1:138449-153751 GCA_013365325.1 Dipetalonema caudispina | reverse complement strand
TAATAATAATAATAATAATAATAATAATAATAATAATAATAATAATAATAATAATAATAATAATAATAATAATAATAATAATAATAATAATAATAATAATGATAATAATAATAATAATAATGATAATAATAATAATAATAATAATAATAATAATAATAGTATGATTTAATATGAAATTAGTTTTCGTCATTGCTTTATTATCACGGATATGTGAAATAAAAATGCACAAATAATAGCCAAAAATAATGGATAGGAAATGATGAATAATCCTTAACCTCGTTAACCTTAATACTAAAAATTTTATGATTTTTTTTTCCTCATCCTGGCATCATCTGCTGCTAAAGTAATTAATCAAATTAAAATAGCTTTTAACTATTCTCAAAATCATTAATATCTCCTATAAAAAGATATTTCTTCTAAAGATACCACTGATATAAGTCCTTTATGTTTACTCTTTATAAAATGAAATGAGGAAAATTTTTTAAAAAAAAAATTCAAATATTTTTCCACCTGGAAAAATATTTGAAATGTTTTTTATTGGTATACCATAAATATTACTATTATGTCTCCTTAAAAAAAAGAAATAGTAAACAAAAATAAACGATAAATTCATAAATTTTTATTTGCTGAATCTTTTATTGCCTTAAAATTTCATTCTACTTTCATTTCTTTCTTTTGAAAAAATCTGATAACTATTCTTTTAATTAATAATAAAAAAAAATATCATTTTTACAGCAGCTGTAAAGCGAATTTAAAAACTTTTTAAATACAAAAAAATAATAATAAAGGAAAATTGATCGTCGGATGTGCCCAAATAAATTTAATAATAATAATAATTATTATTATTTACCCTTCACCTCATTTCCATTGTGTAAAATAAAGTCATATCATACACAATTTAATATGAATTGGTATTTCGTTAATTAATATAAGCCATGTCCGAATTCCTTTTCAGTATCCGTGTATACCATTTATTGATATCGAAATGCATTGTTGTAAGTAAATGCTTTCGAACAATAGAAATTGATCATTGGAAAGGGTCAAAGGTCAAACCAATAGCTATTTTTGCCTTTTTTTCCTGACTAGAAGAAGATTAATTTAAAGGTGTCACAATTAGAGAATGAAAGTAATAGAGTAAATAGGTTATGATTAAATGGAAAAAAGCTGACCCATTCGGAACTAAACATATAATTTACATTAACCGACACTATCAATTAGATTCGATATGATATATTTGTGAAATTAAAAGGATAGGATAGCACAATGAATGGAAATTTATTTCATTGCTAATTTCCTATAATTAAATTCTTTTTTTTTTTCGTCTCGTCATAGAGGGATTTTTTTTTCTTCATTTTTTTTTCCACAAATTTATTTTAAATTCTATTTATATTTGAAATTAAAGGGACAAGAAAGCATATTAAATGGAAATTTATTTCATTATTAATTTACTGCAATTAAATTTTTTTTTTATTGTTTCTTTATACAGGAATCTTTTTACCTTCTTTTTCTACGGGTATTTAGAAAGATATTTATTTCATATGCTTAAATTTTTCTTTTTTGTTTTCATTTGTTATATTTTCAGAAGAATGTGCAAATCCATTGGGTATGGAATCAGGTCTTATCGAAGACAATCAATTATCAGCAAGTTCAAGTCATGATAAAGATACTACTGGACCACAGAATTCTAGGTTATTTCATAAATTATTTTTTATCAATAACGCATTTTCCATTCTTTATTCTCTCCCTTATAAATATTGTAAACTATTTGAATTAAATTCAATTAAATTAAATTTTTCTAGTGAATGAAACTAAGCAAATTTAAAATTGAAATAGTTAAAACAAATAGCGAAATAATTTTGATGAGCTACAAGTCTGAACTAATTCAAGTTAATTAATTTGAAGTAAAATGAATTTTCCCCAGATTGATTTTATTCAAATGAACCCGAAATAAATGATAAAGAATTAAATTCAAACTTCAAATTAGTTTTACAAAATGACAAACTTTATTACTGATAATTCAGTATTACATTTGAAATTAATAACATCCTTGTTTACTACCAACAAGATGACATGTTAGATTTGTCGTATGTTTACTTAATTTAAGTTCTAATAATATTAGTATTCTTTCCATATCATTGCTTGAAGGTAGTTTCATTTGCATAACGTATGGATTTGTCAAAATGAGTAACTAATTGGACTAATTGAAACCATTTGGTCTCTTTCTTGTTCAATAAAATATTTTGTTGTACTGATTCCATTCATATTTCTTTTATTCCATTCAATAATTAAACCAAAGAAGATAAGAATATGAATGAAATATATGCGAATACAACTAATAATTGATTGGATGGAATTTAAAAAAAAGAAGTTATCCATAAAAATTTCCGATAATTAAAACTAATGAAGAATTAAAACTATACGGTAAAATGTCACAATTAAAATTGAAATAAATTTCGATTAGAGCAAAGCGGAAGAAAGAAAGGAAAAGAAGAACTTATTAGTTTAATTAGTGATCAAGTGATTAGTGAAATAAAATGACTTATATGATACCATGTTCAATTTGTAGCAATTTTCCACCTCATATGCTTATATTTACCAATATTTAAGTATTTAAAATTACAAACTACAAAATTTGTTAAAGGACGTAGATAAAATTTTCTTTGAAATAACATTTGAATGTTTTCAATTCTTTTTTTTTCTGTTCATTTTTTCTAAAATATTAGAAAATGAGGAAAAAATTTGAAAGTTGGTTGAAATAATCTTGCAATGTTTAATCGTTCGTCCTTTACATATTCAATTTAATTTATTAGGAAAGAAAGAAGGAAATGGAAAAGAAAACAGAAATTTATTTAAATCAACAAAATGTTTGTTACAACAAAAGATATTTAATTCTGAAATTTTCACATTCATTTAATTTAAACTTGATTCAAAATTTTTTCATTCAAATAAATTGAATTAATTTGTTGAGAATAAAAAATTTTCAATAATTTCACCGTTTATTATTTTACTATCATTATGTGTAATATTGATAATTTAGAAAAAAATGAAAAAAATAAATTCGATTTAACTGGCGCTGAAAGAAGAAAAAAAGAAAAAAAGAAAAGAGATTGTTGCTATTATTAAAATTGATATACAATAAATACATTAAATATAATTACTATCGATCAATTTATCAAAGTGTTATGAATTTTGACATTTTGAATTTGCTATGATTGTATTCTTTCATATCATTCATCCCTTAAATTAATTAAATTAAACAAAATTTAAGCAGTTTTATTACTTGGGTGTATAATTTGATCATAATATTGATAATAGTAGTTAGTAGTAGGTGATGATAACCTTTGAACCAATATGAAAAAATTTATTGCTTTTTATTTAATATTATTAAATAACTAAAATAAAAGAAGGTAATAATTGTTGGCGGAAAAAATTTCTCCCATTCTTAAGGGAATATTTTTAAGCAAACTTAACGAAAATTTTTTCAGCTTTAAAAATTCATTAATTTCTTTAGTAAAAAATTGGATAATATTGACGAAGTTTATTAATCGTAGACTTTTTGCAAGCCAAATGATACTAACATATATTAATCGGCTAAGGTTAAATGATCTAAACAATTATGAATAAACTTAATGAAATTAAATAGAATGTTTTGATAGTCCAAATTTCGTAAGCTTTTAGACGGAAAAGTTTGCATAATTTGTCATTATGATATTTTAAAGGTCACATTATACTAACTTACTGCGTGATCATTAAACAATATACTTTCCAAAATGATGTATTTCTTCCTTTTTTTTTTTTTTTGAAGAATACGGACGGAACGTGGAAGTGGTGCGTGGTGTCCACGTCAGCAAATTAGCTCTGAAATAGTGGAATGGTTACAAATTGATTTTGATATTGATATGGTAATAACAGCTGTTGAAACACAAGGACGCTTTGATGGCGGACGTGGATTAGAATATGCGCCAGGTTATATGTTAGAATATTGGCGTGAAAGTCTTGGTACTTGGGCACGATACAAAGATGGGAAGCAAAATGAGGTATCAATTGTTTTTAAATTCTTTTCTTTAATCAAATTAATAATTTTAAAATTTGGTATTTGAAATACAATTGGAATTAATTTTGTCATCCAAAAGAAATTCTTCATCAAATACCATAACCAAATATAAAAAATTAATTTTTTTTAACTTTTTATTAATGAATTTATAAATATGAATGAATAATATTTATATTGAAAATTGTACACATATTAAATCGCTCTTCATTTTTCCCATTATTTATCGGTCATAAAATTAATTTGATTAATTATCTAACCATTGCACAACAATTAATCAATTAATTATGGGAATCTAAGCAATTTGAGAATATTATGCAAAATAAATAGATGCTAGCATAAACATATTAAAAAATACTTCACCAATTTGTTTACTTATGTTATGCAATTCAATAAAACCTATCATTATCTAACAATATATATGTCTTAGGCAAATTAAAACGATTGATCTAAAAGAAAATTCTTTAAATGTGTGTAAATTTATATTTCAAAATTATAAAATTATACGTTGAAAATTTCTCTCAATTTTTTTTTTTCAAAATTTGAAACAGAGGAATAAAGTCTGAGAGTAATTTTTAATTTTTTTAATTTTGGACATTGTACAAAATTCGTCCAGTATCAAATTTCGCTAAAAAGAATTAAACATAAAAAAAGAAATTTACATAAATTTTTAACGAAATGTGATTTGATAATTGTTTTTCTCAAGGAATAAACTATTGTTTTGCGGTTTTTTTTTTTGGTAAGCTAAAAATAAAATTCAAAAAGTTAGTCTATTTTGATCTCTCGAGTTTGAATGAATCTATAATTAGAAGATAGATATTTGACGTCTATTGAATAAAGTAACAACAAAATAACATAAATTTTTACACTTTATTTGAAATGGAATCATTGATGTATTCGATTATTTACGTAAAATGTGATTTACCTGATAGCAAAGGTAAAGATTGACTTTTTTAGGTAATGGTTGGAAATAGTGATACGCAATCAGCAGTATTTCGAGCACTTGATGGTGGTATTGTAGCACGGAATTTACGTGTTATACCTGTTTCGGAAGTAACACGTACCGTTTGTATGCGTGTTGAACTTTATGGATGTTCTTACAAAGGTTACAGAGAATCTTATCATTTTATTGTAAAGATTATAAATTGGTCTGCCAATTATCACAATCTTTAAAGATTGAAGCATTACAAGAAATTGCTCTTACGAACCTGAAGCAGAATCTTCGATTTACATCGTTTAAGTATTCTTCCGATTCTTTCAGCATTATTTAAGTTTTCTAAATTAATAAGCCTATCAAATAAGCTAGGCTTAATATTTCAGATCAACTTCTATCGTATACGATACCGGATGGTGATATAGTTGATGGTTTAAACTTGAAGGATGTATCATATGATGGATTTACAAATTCATCCGGATATTTGATCAAAGGTCTCGGAAAATTGTATGATGGCGCTGTTGGTGTGGATAATTTTGAGAAATACCCGGAAAAATGGATCGGTTGGAGTAGAGAAAAACATGGTATGCTTTTTGTATTTTAATCGAATTTTTTTAAAAGTTTTTTCCGCCTGATTTATACTTATCATTTATTCATTTTCAAAATTAGTTTTTGTAAAATATGATCGTTTTATGGTCAAATTAAAATGATGAAAATAAAGAAGTTAGTTTTGATCAAATTTCGAACAATTTAAGGAACATTTATTTTAATATCATAAAATAGTTCTCAATTCTATTGAAAAATTCTTAAAATAATATATTTCTTTAATTAATACAATTATGCTTTCTTTACTGAATAATTCTTGGAAAATTGCTATGCCTAACTTTTTTTCAAGACAAAATTTTATTGTAGGAGCAACTATTACAATTGAAGTATTATTTACAAAGAAGAAAATTATCAATGCAATTTTGTTGCATACATCAAATTTCTTGAAAAGTGGTGCTCAGGTATTGAATATTAATTAAATTAAAAAATTCTAGTGAGAATTGAGAATTAGTTGGAAATTATCTCTTAGAATTAGGGATTAGTTGTTTCGATGATATTTGATTTCAGCCAATTCTGGACATAATTAAATTTTTAAATCGCTAAAAATTCGATCAATAGAACAGTTTAATGACTTATAATCATTAATCTTGTTTTGGGAAGTTCACGTATCAATTACGTTTAATGTGCGTAAAAAAGAAATTTACGTTATGAACAGATGACGTGCTGTATTTGTTAATCAGATATTACTGTTCATTTGATAACGTTTTATTTCTATGAAATTGTTTTCATCGTTTATTTATAACCACTCATTTCAAATTTTCTACAAAAGTCAAAAATGGTAATTGAAAAGTTGTAACCAATTTTTTGAATTTCTATTTACTTTTTTTCTCAAATTTAATTCAAATTTTGAGAATTTGCGTCATATTTTTGAAAGTTGAATTGAATTTTAACTGAATTGTTTTATTGATATTTTAGATATTTAAACGAGCACATATATGGTTCTCATCACAAGGTGGAGGTCAATATTCACCGAGAACATTGTATTTTAATTACGTCCCGGATAAAAATTTCCAGTCGGCCAGGTTTATTTTATACAAACTATTCCTTTGGGATAATCAATAATACGAATAGGTGAAATTGTCATTTTAATCTACTGTGAAAATTACAATCATAACTTTTTAACTATTCAGTTCATTAAAATTAGAAAAAATATATGCATTTTGTTGAATATTTTTTTATTCCTTTTTCATTTAAATGAATTTTAGATGGGTACGAATACCGGTGCCAAGTCGAATTGCTAAGGAATTACGCGTCGAACTAACTTTACCAAAAAATAGCAGCTGGTTATTGCTGAGTGAAATTAAATTTGAATTTAGTCAGTTTCAGTATTCATTTTTTTTTAAGCTTAGATAGGAATATTTTAGTATTAAATTAATTTAATCCATTTTAAGGGTAAAATTACAAGATTAAAATATAACCGGATGTCAATCTTCAGGCAAAATACCATTTAGTAATTAGTGAAATTTTGATAATTGACAAAATAGATAATGTATTTTTTAAGAATTACCATTTCAGCAAATGGTATGCTTGAGTTAGATGATATCGACGATGAGGAATTTGATTTAGATCATCCATCAAATAGAGGTGATACGCTAACCTATTTCGCTATCAATGATACATCTGAAGATGGTACACGATGGATATCAATTGGTTTGTTTAATTTAATTAATATTTATCTAAAGTAAGTCTACCTAACTGTATGTTTCCAAGTAATTGCTAAATCATTGATAGAAAATGAATTTCAATATTTTTGAATTTGTAGGTTCATCCTGATCTATGCAATATTTGAACTGTTAATCGATGATATCATTTAAACTTGCATAATTTTTGATTATTAATAGTAATAATTTTGAAATTATAAGTTACATTTTAATTTGATAATTAATATTTTCAGCTGTAATAATTACATTTCTTCTCCTATTTTGCGCTCTTATTATCCTTTTCTATTTGCTGTGGATTTATCGTCGTACATTTTCACGAAAAGGACCATTTATAGTGTTGAAAAAAAATTCAAAAGATGTACGAATGACAATCGAAGGAGGAACAGCTAAAGTTTTTATTTTTGGAAGATTTTCAAAATTTCCATTTAAAATTTGCAAAAGCATACAGAGATGAAATTTATCATTACAAAATTTGTCCAAAATAACTGATCAAGGCCTAGAATCTCATAATAACTAAAAAAATGAATGGATAGGTTAAGTTGTAACGATAATGAAACCCATTTCAAATAACTAGAATTGAACTTTTTTTTTTGAAATTAAACTATTAGTAAAATGTTAATGTTACTTTTTTTTTTTTTTTCAGCGTACATCACCTAATGCTTATCGTATGGCTAATGACAATATGCAAAATTCATTATTGGAAAAACTTCATGCTAATCAATCCTCCGGTGGTGAATATGCTGAACCGAATTACGTTAGGTATATTTACTCTTTTATTTTATTGATGATTTTATTCATGAATGATAATCCAATCAAGTATGCTTCGATATGATATATATCAAATATATGATATTGCAAAAGCATTTTTATCAACAGAAAACCTTAGTACTAATTTCAGTGATTAAAACTGTTGTTATCATATTATGGATATGGGATTTTCAGCAATGTGTACTGAAACATAATAATATCTGAGATTTATAGATGTGATCAAAGATTCTTTACCGTAGGCCAAAATATCATTAGAAATTTTAAGGTTTCTGTGTTAAATTTTTAAAGCATTTCATTTTTAATACAAAATTGGATAAAATTTTTTCGTTTCATTTCCTTTTTGTAACGGCTAAATTAAGCCAATTTATTTTTAGTGGTGATATGGAAATTGTTGGAATTAACACTACAACTATATGCAGTCCAACAAAATCCCTTCCCAATTCGACAATTCATTATGCTTCAAGTGATGTTTGTCTACAACATCCACGACAATTAGGATATATGTTAATGGAGTAAGTATAAGTAGAAAAGAATTGAAACCATTAATATCAATATTTATATATATATATATATTTTTACAATTATAAAAATAAGTTGTTAGATTTTTTTTCTTTCTTCTTTTTTTTTTGTTTCGTTTCAGGAATTTAGTGACATCTGAAATAGGTAATAGTTATGATAAAGTTCACTCAACAAATGGACCAACAAATTTCGTTGAAATTGATTCACAATGTCTACGATTTCATGAACATTTGGGTAATAGTCGATTTGGTGAGGTTAGTTTTGATAAATTTGTTGCTTAATTGTTGAAAATTTTTTTTAAGAGAAAGATAATTTATTTTGAATATTATACATTTAATATCAATAAGTAAATCAATAGTTTAATTGGTTATTTCTGCAATAATTGTTACTATTTTTGTTTTAAATATGCTAATATTTCAGATTTGGCTTTGCCAATTGGAACAACGTACAATGGTAAATAAAACATTCAATCGTAGCGATAATAATCGGAGGGAATTTGAAGTAATTATAGGTGAATTAAGCAGTCTACGACATCAAAATATATTGGAAGTAATTGGTGTTTGTTATAATGGAATATTAACAAGTTGTATTCATGAATACATCGAACAATATCTTGGCCAATATGTTCAGAGCCTGAACAATGAATTATCATACAGGTCAAATTAATAACAAGTTTATTGCTTTCTTTTGTTTTTTTTTTTTTTTCTCCAAGATCACCAAAATGTTTACAATTAGCAATGTGAAAAAAATGATTCAAAATTAGTAAGTATTAAGGATACCTTCTTATCAATAATTTCCATTTTATATCAATTTCTTGCAGAACAGAACTACTTTTATCGGTATGCACACAAATTGCAGCTGGAATGTCATATTTGGAATCTAAAAATTTCATTCATGGAAATCTTTCGGCAAATAATTGTATGGTTGCTAATGATGGCACTGTTAAACTTACCAATTTCAATATGGCTTATGCATTAGATCACTTTGAAACAGATGATCCGGCAGATCGTGGACGAATCCGGTGGATATCATGGGAGGCAGCTGCGGAAGTAACATCAATTTTAAGTTAATGAAAATAAGCATGAATAGATTGAAAATAAAATTACTTATAACTTAGTTTAGCTTCAAAAGTTCAAAAATTTCTTTAGATTTTGTGCAGTGAGAAGTATTTATATTCGAACTTTCCCATTTTATTCTTCTTTCTACTCGCTCTAATATCATTTTGGATAATTAAACGATTCAAAGTTTTGAAGTGAATTAGAATAAACAAACTAAACAATGATAAATAATAGATGAGAAGGTGATAAATCAGACGAAATTTAAATTTAAATATGTAATAAATATAATAAATGAAACGAAATAAATACAAGTTTTAATAAACATTAGTAAAGTTAATAACGAAGCAAGCAATTAACAATAGAAGGCAATTTGAAATTTTAAAAAATTTCCATCCTGTAATGTTTAGTCATAAACAAGTAACTTAGATTATAATGGTACAGTTTTACTGTTTATAATGTTTGTAATTAGTATGTTTAAAAGTTAAATTTCAATTTGCAGAAAAAAATTACAATCAAAGATGATGTATGGTCTTTTGGTATAACACTTTGGGAAGTACTCAATGGTTGCAATAAATATCCTTATAAAATGATGACTGATAATGATGTATATCGAAATTTATTATTTATGCAACAATATGGGACATTAAAAGTTAGTGAATAATTGAATGAATAAATAAATTAATGGAGGAAAATATTATATTTATAGTAATCTTCTCTATATATCGTGTTATCACTTATCAGAATCATACGATGATAGACTATGCAAGAGAACTTATCATCCAAATATTAGCAAATATATTTGTATTGCCATCTGCAAATTATCGTAACCTTTACTGTAATGTTAATGAAAATTTCTGATATGATAACAATAAATCAGAATGTCTACTTATTATCGTCCACCCATTTCATTTTTGATTCATCATATTATGAAATTAAAAATTGAGGATCGAATTTTTGCTACTTATTTAGATTTTTAGGAAAAATTTCAAGTCTTTAAGTTATGCATACCTTCATTTTCTCTCGCAACCATATATTTGTATATATAATAATTTATTTAGAAAGATCTAATTTTTTACTTTATCAATTTTTATCAAAAATTTACATTATCCAATTGGAGTTATCTAGAACAAAATGTTTCACATTTTATAATCTTCAAAATCTATTAAATAATCATGAATTTTTAGAAACTTCAAAAAAAAAAAAAAAATTAATCTCATTTTTTAGTTTTATTTGGAAAGGCCTGATTTTTCATCTATCAATTTTTACCAAGAATTTCTACTACCCTGTTGGAATCGAGATCCCGAACAACGTCCCACATTTCATTCATTGCATCGTCGATTGCAAAATGTTACTTGTGCACAAATGAGTGAAGGTTGCTGCTATTGATCATTGATTATATGAAAGATCTCTAAACATGATTATCATAACACATATCATTATTATTTTTTTTTTTTGTGTCTTAATTTATTATTGTATTTATGATTGTTAAGTATTGGGATGAAAAAAAAAAGAAATATTTTCACAAAGTTTGTATGAAATTAAACTTCTTAATTTGATTGATATACTTCATTGTACACCTTTATGAGATTTTTTGACTTCTAATCGGATCACTTACTACAATAGATATACGGATGATAATTCAATTATAAAGATTCGTGAAAAATTCTATAATTCAAAAAAATATCGATTTGATGTCTGTTTTTTGATCGAGAAAGAAAAACATCAGACAAGTTTACCTCTCAATAATTCCGGCAGAAATAAGACAATCGATTGAAATTCAAACAATGCAAGTTAACTATCTAAAGCAAAGGATAAATAATACTTAACAAAGTTTTAAAATTGTCGAAATTAACATGAACTGAATAAAACATTAATGATAAATAGTAATAAAAAATGAGAGACAACATAGACTGAAACGATACATAAAATAACACTATTAATAATGTGCAAAAGATTGAGAAATCCTTTGAGTAAGTATGCTATCAGTGATTGATAGCAAATGATAAATGGAAAAAATTGAACATTTGTAGCAGAAATAAGACAATGAAGTTTACTTTAACAAATATATGTATCATGACGTAGTTACGTTTACTTTATTCACTGATGTATTCACGTAATACGTCAGTTTTACAGTGATAATCTTACAAATTTAAAAATGAAGTATCAGCATAAAATGAAACTTCGTACAATTTATCGCATAAATGTACTTCAAATGTTATTTCTGTCAATACACTTCACAAATAATATGAAAGTATTCTTGATCGTCGTTATGTAAATGAAAAAATTATTACCACGTAGTTTAACGTACGTGTTCTTAAATGCATTATATTATCGAATATTTTTCAATTTTTGAAATATAAAACAAGCGTTACTTTTATCAATACGCTTCATAAATGATCTGCAAGTGTTGTTGGTTATTATTACATAGATGAAAAGAACATTGCTACGTGGTTAGACGTGTTCCTGAATTCATTACACCACCGGTCTACTTCACGTAGCATACGTGTCTATATAAATATCATAGAAATCGTTGTGGAGTAAGATTTTTGGCCGAGACGGTTTATTTTCATAGTGATCCAATCAAGTGGAGCACAGGAATACGTGCTAGAACACTGAGGCCTGGTCTGTCTTGATAGGTATGTAATGATAGTTAAAGGCTTTCTTCGATGTTTTATTTCCTTGTTGTTGTCATTTGTGATATGATAAGATGATAAGCGATATCTAACTTTTGTTTAGAATTTGAGAGTACACTATAGGGATTCTATCTCATTGTGTTTGCCGTTATTTTAGTTTTAATTTATTACTTGTATTTGATATTACTACTTTTCTATCTTAATATTATTATTAGCATGTAGACAACAATTTGAGATACTCATTAATTGTTCACTAGTTTAAGCGTACTTAATATAAAATATTTAATATCATAATTTTATAAAATTTTTGGCGATAAACGGCATATATACACCAATCTTCCAGCGTGATCACTTTGTGTAGTTACTAAATGGTCTTCCTTTTAGGTATTTGGTGGAGCAGTCCTTACGTGAACATGTCTGATCAATGGGTAACCGAAGCAAATGACGTCATTGGCAGTTATGATGAGCCACTAGGTCAATCGGAAGTACCGGAAGTCAAACTTTTCGGTAAATGGTCATTGGACGAAGTCCACATTTCCGACATTTCTTTAGTGGTCAGTTTGTTGTGTATTTTCCGAAACTGGAACTGTATGTATTATATCACTTGATAATAGAAGAGTTGATTGCCTAGTCGTTTATCCATTACGCGTTTCACTGGTGAAACGATACTTTATTCAATCCATGGTTATTGTAATTTATTGTTTGTAATCACATCCATTAAAAGAGATTCTATAACAGCACTAATGCTCATGTTTAAAAATTTATAGACTTAGATTTTCTTCATTCATATCACTGCTTTAAGAGGAATGAAGTTCGCCAGTTAAATCGGCATTTTGCAGGATTATATAGCGGTAAAAGGGAAATCAGCAAAATACCTACCACACAGTGCTGGTCGGTATCAAGTCAAACGTTTTCGTAAAGCAACATGCCCGTTGGTAGAAAGACTTGCATCGACAATGATGATGCATGGCCGGAATAACGGCAAGAAACTGATGACTGTGCGTATCGTGAAACATGCTTTCGAAATAATTCATCTGTTATCTGGAGAGGTTCAGTTTTATGTCTCTTTGATTTTTTAAGTAACTTGTCGCTTTGTCACTAGCTTTCTAGCGCATTCATCATATTTCATTAGGTTACAAAATCTACAAAAGTGTCTGATAAACTACAAAATGTGTGAAATTTTCTAGCATGTAAAAAATTTGCAAGAGCTTGACTTTTTCTATTTTCTTATACAAGGTATTGATGGTTAAGATCATAAAATTTAAAGTATACTGCTCTTTGACATTTTTTAGCATGTATATACAAAGTAACTTTTAATAAGAGAAATTGTACAGATGAGGACTAGGATTTGAAAAGGCTAAAAATTAGCAAATAGGATATGCAAACATTAGAAGGGAATATTACGGAATAACGAAAAGTTGTAGTATGGGTTAGTTTAGAAGGAATCAGAAGACCTTTTTTATGAGATTAAAGGGTGATCTGTTTAAATAGACTGTTTTAAGGCATAGCTTATTTCAGAATCCTGTGCAAGTGCTCGTTCATGCTGTAATAAACAGTGGACCAAGGGAAGATTCAACACGTATCGGTCGTGCAGGTACAGTCAGACGCCAAGCTGTCGATGTTTCACCTCTTCGTCGTGTGAATCAGGTCTTTTTTTCATAGATAATGAGCTCGGTGGTACTTGGCTAGATGTTTATAAATAGGGCTTCATAGAAATCTCTACTTAGGTCCTAGATAAAACATACATTTCGGACTTTTTTCAAAAAAATTAGAGTCGGGAGTTTTTTTCTGGTTTAGATTTAAAGTTTGTCCAGTAAGTTCTATCAAACTGCAAATGATATGTTTCACCCATGCACCTACTACTTGATAAGGCTCTAAATGGTTCATGGTTTCGGCCATCCTTTCCTAAAGGGAAAGAATAATTTCGCTGCAGGCTATTTGGCTGCTCTGTACTGGTGCACGTGAAGCAGCATTCCGTAACATTAAATCAATTGCGGAATGTTTGGCGGACGAATTGATCAATGCAGCGAAAGGGTCATCCAATTCTTATGCAATCAAGAAAAAAGATGAGTTGGAACGTGTCGCAAAATCGAATCGTTGAGTCGCATGTTTTGTTGGATATATTATTCTATTTGTCAGATGGAATAAGTTTTATATTGTACTATTAAGAACTGTTGTTATTAAAATGATTGTTCATGATAAAATTTCGTGGTAACACACTGTATGCATTTACGTTTGACTTCCAGACTATATTTCCTGCATTATCCCCACTTTAAAATAAAGGATTGACGAGTACGTCAGTCAGAAAATTCCAACTAATCATTGTTCTTATTTCTTTTACCAATGTGCGATAGTTTAAGCTGTTTTCATCAAAAAATATTGCGATTGTATGATTAGCCTCATAATTACAAAGAAATCTAAAAAACAAACAGCTGTCATATTTTGTCTGAAAACCTAAAGAGGATATCTAAACAGCTGTTGAAGTGAAAGTGGTGTAAATCTTGCACTGAAAGAATTCAAGAAAGAAAATGACCATGAGGATTGACATGATGTGTGTTAAGCATCATATGTGAAGTAGAGTCCAGTGTTTGCATGTTAACCGAACATAGCTTGTAACTTCAAGAATTCCATGGAATTGAAATGATTATGATTGGGTGGAATGTTAGAGTGTAGATAAAGGAATTTATGAGTATCATTTAATTTAGGCTTTTACCGATAGATTTTTTAAATTATTTCCTTAGATCGCTAAAATATGGGAGATAAGTGAACGACTGTGAGATAATTTCCGTATTTGTAACATTTATACGAGGGATGAGCGATTGGAAGGAAGTTCGAAATTGTGGAATCAGATGATTGTGCAGCATAGTTATTTTAAAAAATTAGGCAAAAGTAAGTAGCTCCTACAAGGGACAAAAGAATTACATCTCCTAAAGATTATTTTAGCTAAATATATGAAAAGCTAAACAGTACCTCTCCTCTATTTCATACATAGATAATATGAAGTTTGAAATGAAATTTGAATATAAATTCAAAATCAAATTTGAATTTATTTAACTATATATTACTGAATTT
>JABVXV010000136.1:102646-138349 GCA_013365325.1 Dipetalonema caudispina | reverse complement strand
ATGAAAAGCTAAACAGTACCTCTCCTCTATTTCATACATAGATAATATGAAGTTTGAAATGAAATTTGAATATAAATTCAAAATCAAATTTGAATTTATTTAACTATATATTACTGAATTTTAAAGAAATAGTTACTTTCAGATTGTAGTAAAATGAAAACGGAACAAGAAGCAACTGATCGTACTGTACGTTGTTTCAATCGATTGCAGGCAGCATTACGTCGTGATGGTAGTATTCCGGAAATTGGTTTACCTATGCAAGTAATCGAAGGACTTTTAACACGTTTAGCAAGTTTGGACTCTAATAATCGTTTCGATACCATTTGTGTTGGAGCTGGTGAACGTGAAGGTCGTATTCTGTCACCATTGGTTCAACAACTGCACTATGGTTTAGCACATGGAATTGGTAGATCTGGAAATTTGACGGAACGTCAACCAAAAGCTATTGGTTCGTCCATTCTTTCGGAAATTACCAATAAACTTGTTTTGGATGCTATTCGTTGTCTCGGGATACCGAGTACGAAAGCAGCTATGGTAGTACCTGTTGCAACCGGTATGGCACTTTCATTATGTTTGGGTGCATGGAGACATACGAAACGTCGCGGTAAATTTGTTGTCTTTCTACGTATCGATCAAAAATCATGTTTTAAATCCATTTTTACGGGTGGTTTTGAGCCAATTATAATTGATAGTATCCCGGAAACTATGTTAAGTGACGGGCTTGTTACGGATCTTACTGCTCTGAAAGTTGTTTTGGAGAAACAAAAGGATGAAATTATCGCCGTGCTAAGTACCACATCCTGTTTTGCTCCCCGTCAACCAGATAATTTGATTGCTATCGGTGAACTATGTAGCAAATATGGAGTGAAACATTTGGTGAACAATGCTTATGGTTTACAGTCACCAGAATGTCGAAATCGAATCGAAGAAGCCGGTGTAGCAGGATACATCGATGCTTTTATACAATCAACGGATAAGAATTTCTTGGTACCAGTAGGTGGTTCCATTGTGGCAACATTTGATGAAAAATCCTTAAATATTATAGCTAATTTCTATCCAGGACGAGCTTCCATCGTACCATCACGCGATTTATTGATTACTTTGTTGCACTTAGGTAAAGTAGGGTTAAAAGAGCTTTACAACATGCAGCAAACGAATTTCGAAATTTTGCATGCAGCAATGAAGGAATATGCTGAAACGATTGGACAAAAGGTAAAAGAATTTCAAAATATGCAGAAATGAATGAATTGATAGATTAAAGACCAGTAAATGAATACAACGAATACATCCTTTCTAATAGAAGTAGTATCCATTAATCGGATTTCTTGATCTCAGTAATTTCCATAGTACTTGTTATGCATACGTGGAACTTCTGTTTACTAATCGCTTATGAAAGATATATCGGTAGGGAGCAATGTATAAGCTACACTATCGCTAGTTCAGGTCTGTAATCAGATAAGCTGAGCTTGAAGAACATTTTGATTGGGATAATTTTGCTGTTACCTAAGTCTTTTGTTGAAATCTTCATTACCCACTATCGAAGCCTTATAGGATTCTACATTTGACGAACAATTACTTACAATCAATCAAGTATTTAAATGAAGTAAAATCTACATCCTAATTTTGATTGCATTAATCGTGCTTCAGGTTATGGAAACTAAAATGAATCGAATTTCGCTTGCAATTACATTGAAGGGTTGGACAAACGAACAGCAGAATGCCTTCGGTGCTCAATTGTTTAGTCGTGGTGTCACCGGTGCTCGAACGGTACCAAATGGCTTATTAAAAACAATTGATGGCTATGAATTCCGCAATTTTGGTTCACATTCATCACGACAACATGATGGTTACTTGAATGTTGCGTGTGCAATTGGTATGACAACGCGGGAAATTGAGGAACTAATGAAGGTACTCAAGGAGGAAACACCAAAATGGGCCTTTTCTTTGTCCAATGATGCACATGCTAAAGGTACTAGTTCATAATATTGGAATTACATAGCACATATTTTTTTCATGGCTTATCGATTTTCCTACCAAAGTTTTGAACTCCTAAATCCAAATTAGGACTAAAAAAAAACTAAACAATGCCCTTTATCATGCTAGTATCAATTATGGCAATTTTGATGTCCTATTGAAGTATGATTACTTTCTCGGTTATGAGACAGAAGGCTAAAATGAGATAATGTTCACATCATGACGGAATCATAATTAGATATGAGTGGACTTTAACAGTAACTGCCTTGTACTTTTTTGTTATACACCACGTTATAAATTCCATTACCAACTATGATCACAATCGTTGGGATCGATAGTTGTGTGATTTTATACATCACTACTCATAGTCAGATTATCAGTTATACTTCCGCCCAAAAGTCCTTACATTAAGGAATACAATTGTAAACTCAAAAACGGCTGTTTTGCAGGTAGTACGGCAGCTCAAAGCAGTGTTGATTGTATCACAGCATTATCATCCACAGAGGATATACAAGTAAATGAAAGTTGCGCTTAATTTATTGATATTTATAATGTGCTTTTTCGATGCTTCGATCTCCACTTCCGACTGTGTTATTTCATTTTCTGTTGGTAGATTTTTTCCTTTTTTCCTATTTTCATGATATTTAAAATGTATTCAATGTATTTGTTAAACTGTAATGAATCCCACCAATATTCAGAGTTAACGATAAAGGAAATCCAAAAAATTGTCATGTGCTGAAAACAGTTCAGATGCAGTTCAGCATCTTCTTCATAAAAGCATCCTCTTTCGCCATTTCTGAATATTTTCTAAGAATGCACTATCTATTTTTCGATGCAAACTTCCCTTAGGACTAGCAAACTGCTTGAATGTCCTCTTACGAAAATATACATTGTACGCACTGCTTGAATGGAACATCACCTGAACAAGAGGCAAAAGAATCCGTTCTTTCTTAATGTGTAACTATCCTTATATTTAAAAATCTTTGTTCATTGTTTAAACACTTGGAAATAGTCTGAGAATTTAGAATCAAAAGTCAGCTATAGTTTGCTACAGCAAGATATGGAAAAACAAAGAGAGAGGTAGAGATTAATTGTTATTTCGGAATTAAAAGTAGACGAAGATGTGTCACTGTTACCCATAACTCGGCATTTTGGAAGCGAACAAGAGAATTTCAAACTCTACTCAATTTATTACTGTGAAGGCATAACATCTACAGCGAAATTTTGGAAAACTTTTCGTATAGAATTACAAATGATTAATCGAAATACAGATCGAATAGGATAACGCGTTAAACGCCATACTGAAATCTAACTATGAAAGTTAGCAAGAAAAGGTTGCAGAAAGTCTGATCAAAGTAAGAATGAAAGCCAAGCTAAAATGTACATCACACCACCGATCGGGGCGTATTTTCTACAATTGTCTTTACCGGTGATACTGTAATGATAACAAGATCCAGAGAAGATAGCCATACCGCTGAGTATGAGCGAAACAGTAAGCCACGGAAAACGTGACTTATTAGCAAGGAATAATGTCACAGAATGTATCAGGTGATAACGATTGCCAGTTTCGAAAGCGCGTATACGCCGCTCATCTGCGTTCCCACTTTCCCGTAAAACATGCGCTCCATACGCGCCAAGTGATATTGCCAAAAGACCTGAGAAACCTGCCAGACGAACCAAATGTGACTCATTCACAAAACTCTATAAAATCACAAACAATAAGACATAAAACATTAATTTATCTTTTAAAGTGTATTAAATTTCAACAAGCCTCAGCATTTCACCCAGAACAAGTAAACGATAAAAAAAAATTCAAAACTATCAGCTCGCAAATTCCGGGAAACCTTTCAGACCATGGACTGATATTAGTCTAAGATTTGTCTAGTGCTTATTATTAGATAAATAGCTAAGGAAAGTAAACAGGACAGTTAAGCTTGCACCAAGCTTAAATTACACCCATATAGGTTATCAGTACCAAAGACTACCAGGAGTTACAATATCGTAAGTTACCAGAGGCGAAACGGATGGTTTCGATGACATAATTATACGATTGCTTTTCGGTGGACATACTGAATCCAAGAGTTTCATCAAATAATCCATCATCACTATCGTTTGATCCAGGTCGAACCAAAAAATCGAAAGAAGAATCGAAATAGATTATCTAGAAATGAAAAATTTTTAGATTGTAGTAATTATTCGGATCAACAAGAATCCATTAACTATACACCGCAAGTGATATATGATAGCTAAAACGATCTCTGTGAATGTTTATACAAATACAACATGATCACTGATAATGTACACTATTTCCTTGAGTACCTTCTTCCCACATCCGTCAAATTTTGATCTTTAAACAAAATGATAGAATAAATTTCGGGTCGCTAAAACTTTCATCATTTATTCAATGTTGGCAATACTGGATAGCACAGGGGCATAGATGACCTTATATTGGCAGACGTAAGCGGCCATCAAGCTGCTTCATGCAGATCACGTACAAGATGCACGACATGACGATATTACGAATTTGCTTACAATCTCATAGCACGTGGTGAAAGAAATAAACTAATTACGCGTCCGGAATGAAAGCACTCCTGAAATACTCGGGAATTCGTGTTACGACGAAGCTCAATTTAACGCCTACCAGCGCGCCTAAATAAAGAGAGGAAATTTTGCATATCGCTCCACGTGAATGTCGAGCTGTCTATCCAGTTAGACGTGTGACATTTCCGGTTAGTCATGGGACGTCATTGATATGGTGACGCTAAAAGGACCGAACAGCAGGATAGCATAACAAGAAGCTGGACTTTCTGAGATATTGTTAAAAGAGACGGAAATTATTAATTTCGAATATCGATTTGCAAATTTTTAAACATTTTAACATTATGTGTCATACGTACGTTGCGTTTTACATGTGACTTGTTAAGTTACCTCATTTATTTAAAAACGATATACTGAAAATCCGCATTTTTTTTCAAGCTAACAATTACATAAAATTCATTTAATGATGTGTTATCATGTTTAGAATATGCTCATTTTGATTTATTTAATATTTAATTATAAAATTTTTAAAACCGTTCTTTGTTCATTTATCTAGTTTATTAATTAGATATTTTTAAGTTTCATTCCTGAGAGCCCAAAAATTAATGAGGAATTTGCGTGGTATATTTGTTTTGCTTCAAAAAAAATTATCCTTTATAGTTATTTTGTGTTATTCGTCTATTTCAATCATCTTTAGATATTTTCCTTTGGTAAATGCTAGTCTTCTGTCATAGCAAGGATAACTGCACAATTGTTGAATTTGAATTTCAAATTATATGTTATAATTTGATTATATCATTTATTTCTCAACTTGTAAAGCTGAAAGTAGTCAAGTTATTTTTTTTTTTTCTTTTTTTAATTCAATTAATTATGATCATTTCTTTTTATGTTATAATTTTTTTCTCCTTACCAAGTCATGCTAAATGAGAAGAAAAGCAATTCATGCAATAATTTCATTTTGGCTATCTCATTATGTACAATAATGGTTACAGCTATATTTAAGATGTTATTATGCTTAAGTTTCTTCTCCAGCTTATATGTTGAAATTTCAAAATATTTTAAATTTTCTATTTTCATTTTGTGCTCTCTTTTCTGCTTGTTGCTTCTACTAACTTTTTACAATTGGCATATCATATTTAAGATGAACATTTGACTCCTTTTTTCTTTCATTTATATCATTTGATATATTTAATTTGGCTCTTTCCTTCATATGCTTATCTTATGATTCTAAAAATAATTTTGTCCATTTTCTTAGTCGTTTTGCTACTGTTAAGATGGCCGGTAGTTTTTTTTTATTGATCGTTATTAAATTATTAAATCTGTAAACAATAGCTGATATGTAATAACTTGCAAATAAATCCGTTAAATGTAGAAAAACTGGTATGGAACTAAAGGTAATCAATTGATAAATTAGTAATGTAATAACTTGGCGAATGTAAATAATCATAAATATAATGAGAAATAGTAAAGTAACTATAGGTAATTAAAATTAAGATTTGAGTAACTTTGTAATACAATTATCCGCAATGGTTCGCTAAATTACATTTTTGAATAAGAAGATTATTATCGCTAGGTACTTTTTAACATGAATTTGTTTGCCTAATGTCGATCATTATTTACCTTTTCGTCAAAATTACTGCTTCATAATCCTTTTTTTTTTCACCAATTTTTAAGTTGTCTTTTAAATAGATAATAGTGGTGTTTATTTATCGATTATGATGATTTTATAGACTTCCAGAAACCTGATTCATCCAACCGATTTCGCATACTATTTCCGTTTTTGTTTAATAAACCGAGAAGGACAATAGTTTGTTATATGCCCTTCCATATAGGATCTTAACCCTATCATTCTCTCTCTCTCTCTTTCTTATCTCTTTTCATTTGCATTCTATTTGAGAAGATTGAATTGTTAAATAAGCATTATACATAGTGTAAGAAGAGAAGGATGGCTTACACAAGAATTGAAGTGAAATAATTTTGGCATATGCCACCAGCTATTCTCTTTTTTATAAAAAAAAACGGAAGATAGCAGAGAAAAGCAGAAAGAGAGAGACGGGATTGAAACTTATCTTTTTCTACTGTCATTTTTCTTCACTTCTCCAATACCGGTTCCGGTTTTAGTTATGTTATCTAATGCTAACAGTTAGTAGTAGTAGTAGTAGTAGTAGTAGTAGTAGTTATTGTTGTTGTATGATTAAAATTTCAATGTAAAAACTTGCATAAAATAATACTATAGGAAGAAAATGGTCTGAATACGATTTATCAGCATTGATCTTATGATCCTTATCATCTGTTTTAAGATATATGCGATTCAAATAATGTCATTATTCAAAAGGAGTAGAAGAATTCTTAAATAGGATCATGAAATCTTATTTTAATTAATTGAAATGAAAAAAAAATTGATTTTAAGATTCATTGTCATCATATTGTTTTGCATATTTGCTTAGCTAATCAATAAATGATAAGTAACAAATAGTCTTTTCATCATATTAACATGCATCATTTATTATAAACAATAAATCATAATACATATATTAATAAAGTATCATTTTTATTAGTCAAATAAACAATATTCATTCATCATTTTTGCAAATAAAAAGTTTATTGTACCTTAAAAAAAATCTGAAATATATTAGATAAGAATGCAAAATAGTCTGTCAATACAGCACATACACACATACACACATACGTACACACACACACACACACATACACACACATATACACATACATACATAAACAACAACGACAACATTCATCAAATTCCTTTCTTTATCGATATTAATCCTTCTCTCTCTCTCTCTCTCTCTTTCTCTCTCTCTGTCCTTCTCCCTTTTTCACATTATTCTAAAATATTTAATGTGTATAGACTATTGTGTAGTGTTATTTATGTTTCTTCTCATTTTCTCTTCCTATTCTAAATTTAACAAACACATTGTCTTTTCATTTGGTCAAATCATTCATTTGCAACAATCATTTCATCGATGATTTGTATCAGTGAAAGAAGCTGTATGTGTATGTATGTGTATGTGTGTATGTATGTATGTAGAAGATAGTAATGATAGTAGTGTTTGATGGTATGAATGGGCTTTTTTTGATTGATTCATATTGAACTTTTCAGAGTGTTCATTTGAACAATGCTAATTTTTTATTAGAAGTTTCTTTTTTGTTTTTCTCCTCTCTTTTTTTCAGATTGATTGTGTATCGTATCAGATAAAATTTATTCGGAATAATTGAAGAGCAATATGGCTCAATTGGGTACACCATCATCACCACCGGAACCTGTTCTAGAAGTTCCACCACCGCAAGAAATTAAGATCCTTGAAAGTGCGGAAGATATTCAGGTAAATTTCATCGAATTAACTGTAAGTAGTTGCTTAGAGTTGTAAAGGAGCAGAAATGAGCTTAAATCTCATAACTTTATCAATTTAATTTGTAAAATATATTGGAATTGTCAACTCTCATCTTGGTGAGTTCACTAATATAGTTTAAAGTGCAGTAGTTATTTTTCTTAATCCTGAGAACGAAAGTTGAGATCCTATGGCAAATAGGTGGAAAGTATACATAAAATAATTGGGAGAACGAGGAATTAGGTGGGAGAAGAAAGCCAAGTAAAATATAAGAAAATAGTGCTTGTGAAGTAATTCTTGATTGTTTAGATGTACAATTATATTCTGTCAGAAATTTTTTTTAGACGCTTCAGAAAAGGGTACTTAGCATTTCTCTTTTATCTTTCATGATTAATTGCTTTTTGTAGAATCGAAGAGCTGAAGTGCTTGGGCATTATGCACAGTTTAAAGAGTTTGCGCGTGCTAAACGCGATCGTTTGGAAGAAGCACGGCAATTTCAGTACTTCAAACGAGATGCGGACGAGCTGGAAATTTGGATACTTGAAAAGCTGCAAACAGCATCGGAAGAATCATTTCGAGATCCAACTAATTTGCAAGTCTGTGCATTTCTCATCTAGTTATTTTCCTTCTGAAGTTTCTTGAGTGTGATGACAAATATTGAGTTTTGGTAAGCACACAAGTCATTATACAAAGTGAAAAATCATAAAAAATTTCTCGAAAGCTAAAATCAGATCTTGCATGCAGATTGTATGAAAGGAAGTTCCTTACCTTACTTTATCAAAGATTGCTCGTTTACAGGCAAAGATCCAAAAACATGAAGCATTTGAGGCCGAAGTTCATGCACACTCGAATGCTATAGCGCAGCTTGATAAAACTGGTACTGATATGATACAACATCAACATTTTGCATCGGATATCATCAAGGTGAAGTCTTCCTCGTACGAATAATCCTCATGAATGTTTAATTACATTCTGTTAAAATTAAAGCAGTATGAAATAAAAAGCAGTTGCGCCTTAGATTTGAAGGTCCCAGCTTTTCGAGTCAAGTGAGAGAAGTGCTAAATATTTTACTATGAGAAGTTTAAGCTGGTTTGAAATTACGAGTTAGACAACAGTTTAAAACTAGTAAGCATTCCATGCAAGGTGTGGAAAAGTTTATTTTTAGCCTGAGAAAGGAGCTGATTTCAAATAGCAGCGATTTGAGGCAATTGGTTGCATAAGATGGTATGACTAATATAAGTTTTCAATAGTTTTTAACATATTAGAGAGCAGCAATTTTTTATTCATTCTTTTGGAGAATTGGTGTTGTGAGATTAAACGACACCTTTCAATTTCAGAGACGGCTCAATGAACTCCATTCGCTGTGGGATCAGTTATTTTTCAAATTGAAAGACAAAGGTATTAAGCTTCAGCAAGCCTTAAAACTCCTACAATTTATGAGACAGTGCGATGAAGTACTTTATTGGATTCGTGATAAAGAGGCTTTCGTTACTGCTGAAGATTTTGGTCAGGATTTGGAACATGTTGAGGTTCGCTAATTTTGGAAATTTTTCATTGAGGCAGCTCTTTTTACAAGTTATTATCAAACATGCTGAAGTTTAACTGTTCATAATCACGTCGTTCAGGTTTTGCAACGGAAATTTGAAGAATTTTTGAAAGAACTGGGTAATCATCACTATCGTATCACGGAAGTTAACCAGGTAGCTGACAAACTTATTGACGAAGGTCATACAGAGTATGAAGTGATCAGTCGGAAAAAAGATGAAGTTAATGATGCTTGGCATCGTCTTAATACTCTTGCTGCTACTCGGTAAAATTTTATTTTCACAATTATTTCAACAGCTGCTTTTTTTTTAATGTAGCTTATGTCGAGAGCGGAAAGCCCAATTGGAAATTGAGTGCATAAGTTCCGGGATTTAAAAATTTTCGAAACTTTTAATTTTACAGACGAGAGGGTTTGTTTGGAGCACATCAAGTGCAACGTTTTAACCGTGATATTGATGAAACTTTGGCTTGGATTGGTGAAAAAGATGCTACGCTATCATCGGATGATTATGGACGAGATCTGAACAATGTGCAAGCATTACAACGTAAACACGAAGGAACTGAGCGGGATTTAGCTGCATTAGATGCTAAGGTTTATCTTTCCTAGTTGCTTTTAGATATTAAAATAATTGAAATAACCGAAAACTCAATTCTCACTCGGTATTATGTTTGCTGTTTATATGTATGTCCAACAGCAAAGTCTCTTCATGGTTCTCGAAGTTGTCGTATTGCAAGAAACTGCATTGATTTTTCTATTCTTACAGAAAGACAAAATGTTGAAATGTAGGCATACTTTGGGGAATAACTCATTCTAGCTACAAATTACATTTCTTTGAGAAGGTTTTTGAAATGAATTGGTAAATTTTATTCAGAAGTATTTTTTGCAGATGTCTTCACTGTTGACAGAGGCGGAACGACTTGGGCAGGTTCATCCCGATCGAGCCGATGCAATAACAGCAAAAATGAACGAGGCGAAAGAACAATGGGAAGCACTGAAGCGGAAAGCCCAAGCTCGTAAAGATGGACTGGATCGCTCCTACAACCTTCATCGGTTTATTATTATAAATAAGAATTTGTTAACGAAATATCAACTCGAGAAAGTTAAATTTTAGAGCTGGAGCAAGTTATTAATTTTAAATTAGAGATTTGTAATATTTGGAAATTAATAGTAGGAAAGCAAGGGAAACGAAGCATTATTAAGAAATTTCGACTAATTTTACTCATGAAATTTCGCAAATTTCAGATTTCTGGCTGATTATCGCGACCTTTGCTCTTGGATTAACGATATGAGAGCAGTGATATCGGCTGATGAATTGGCTAAAGATGTTGCCGGCGCTGAGGCTTTGCTTGAAAGCCATCAAGAACACCGGGTTAGTTACTGCTAAATTATATCTTTAAAATGTAACGATTATTGGTTTAATATTTCAAAAGAAGTTCATTACCTTGGTTGTTCACTCTTCCTGTTTTAGGGTGAAATTGACGCCAGAGAGGATAGTTTTATGCAAACAGCGGAAGCTGGACAGAAACTGCTGGATGAAGCAATCGTACAGTCTAATGAAGTTCGGGAAAAGTTGACATGTTTGGCGCAGGAAAAAGCAAGCTTGCTTTCATTGTGGGAAGAGCGACGAATACTCTACGAACAATGCATGGATTTGCAACTGTTTTATCGTGACACTGAACAGGTAACTTTCTGAAAGTGATAATTTATTTCGTTGGGTGATCTACCTAATGAAGTTGCTCAGCTGTACAATTTTAGTGCATTTATTCATTGCATTGGTACTTCAAGTGCGCGATTTGCTATAATACAGCGGATAAAATGAAGGTAGAATGATCTTGAGACCTAATAGACGTCCGCAACTACTATTCGATATGTTTGCAAATATGCGAACAGCACTGAGACATCTATGTCGTGTATGATATTGGGGGACTTATTACAAATTAGTGCTAGGATTATTTTTGCGAACGTTGCAATATCCATGCTATATCACAACAGTTCAACCATTGCCAACAAATATGTGTAAATAAGGCATTTTCAGGCTGAAACGTGGATGACAAAACAAGAAGCATTTTTATCAAATGATGATTTGGGTGATAGTTTGGATAGCGTTGAGTCACTGATTAAAAAGCATGAAGATTTCGAGAAATCTCTGGCTGCACAAGAGGAAAAAATCAATGCTCTGGATGAATTCGCTACAAAATTGATACAGGGGCAGCATTACGCGGCTGATGATGTAAGTCGGCGAAGAGCATCGCTTCTGGATCGTCGAAAGCAGCTCATGAAAAAGGTATGGTTCATAAGCGCGCAAACTTTCAACTATCATTTTCTCACTTTTCATCTGTTGCGAACTCAGAGAACTCTGATCATCAAATTCACTTTGGATTAAGCATGAAACGTAGTTTCGATAATTTCTAAAGTGCACTCCATTAAAGTGGAAGCAATGTCACTTTTTAGGCATCAGAACGACGACACCAACTTGAGAATTCTTATCGGCTGCAGCAATTCGATCGTGATTGTGATGAAATGGCTGGTTGGATAAAAGAAAAACTGAAAACCGCTAAAGATGATTCATATCTTGATCCTACTAATATCAGGTGTGTTATTACTCTGCTAAAATGTTCAGCTAATATATCAGTGCTCTTCATCAGATCGATGTATATGCTAAGCTTCTCATCTTCTTCAGTCCTTCCTTGACTATTTACCTATTGCTGTGAACTAATCACTACAACTTTACCTAGTAGCTGTTTAGATGACTTTTTTCTTATTGTACTGGTGCAGTACGAGACTTACATATCAGTGTTTTAATCACAAGGCAATAATTATTTTATTTTCCAGGGGGAAACTACAAAAACATCTGAATTACGAACAAGAACTGAAGGCAAATAAAAATCGTTTGGATGATATTAATGTAGTGGGAGCGTCACTAGTTAAGGAGAAGCACTATGCTGCGCCGCATGTACAGGAACGTTTGAGCGAGGTGAATGGTATGTGGGATGAGTTAGTGGATGCTACCGCCAAGAAAGGTGCAAAATTGAAAGAAGCGGGAGATCAGCAGCAATTTAACAGGTCATAATGTTTATTACTCAGCTAAATCTATCTGGTAGCTCAAGATTGATTTAATTTTTATGTCGGCGGGTGGTTGGAACGACACTGGCCATATATTAAAGCACTATAAACTTTTATGTTATTTTTACGATAACACGAAAGTTTACAACGCTTTGTGCTATAACAAGTTTTTTACTGATTCTACTTTTCTATCCGTGTTTTGAGAGACATATTTTAGGAATGTTGAAGATATTGAGTTATGGTTAAGTGAACTGGAAGGGCAACTTGCATCTGAAGACTATGGCAAAGATTTAATATCTGTTCAAAATCTCCAAAAGAAGCTTGCACTTCTGGAGAGTGATTATAATGCTCATCAAGATCGTATTGATATCGTTAAGAAGCAAGCGAAAATCTTCCATGACGGTGGACATTTTGATGCACCAATGATTTTGCGGAAGGAAGAAGCACTACATTCAAGGTTTGATTATGGCACTATTATACTATGTCAGTACCGTAACGGGGACAAATTGTGATGTGCTACTTGCTTCAGCTTTTTGATCTTTGTCGCATTGTTTCATATCCATGCTTACATTCTTTTCAATCCAATTTAGGGGGATGAGATTTTATGATGTCAATCACTCTCTTTCCACTGCGTTACAATATATCTACCATATTTTAATACTTTGGTCTGATGAATTTCTTCTTTATAGCCATCACAATCCAGAAGTATTATTGCAGATATAATGCATTACGTGATCCATTGAATGCACGAAAAGATAAATTGGCCGAATCACTTCGTGGTAATCAATTGTTCAGAGATATTGATGATGAATTAGCGTGGATTCGGGAAAAGGAACAAATCGCTGGTAGTTCAAATCGAGGTAAGAACGAATGGGTGGTAGTTCACTTCGAACAGTCACAATGTTTTTTGATTTTTTCTGAACTGCAAATATTTCAAGCATGCTAATTGCAGTTTGAAGGATGCAAGCTACGATACTAACGCCCGATAGAAAGAACACTGATAAGATCTTTTTTTCAGGGCGTGATCTAATTGGTGTTCAAAATTTGATTAAAAAACAACAGGCTCTGATTGCTGAGATTGCAAACCATGAGCCACAAGTTGAAGCTGTCGGTGAAGCAGCAGAAGCAATGATCCAACAAGGTCATTTTCTTGCTGCAGATATTCGTGAAAAGCTTGCGCAATTACGGGATGATTGGAGAAATTTGAAGGCAAAAGCGGATAAGCGTCGACAGGATTTGGATGATTCATTGCAGGTACTTTTCCAATAATGATTTACCGTGAGATGTTATTTGTCCACGAAATTTGTGTTTCTTATTTGAATTTGGGTGAAGTCAGTTGTTGGCGGCTGCTGTTACATTTTAATGCTGGAGGAGCAAGGAATATGAAATGAAATCTGCATAAGCTTTTCAAGAAGTTGTACAGTATAGCTAAATTTAAAGTGCTGCAGATATAGGGCTACATGTGAAATTTCGTGTTTATGACCTACTCTTATAGGGTTGAAATTTCTTCAGTTTTTGATTTTTTTTTGGTGTTATCGATTTCCAACATTATATTTTAAAAAGCTATTTAAGGCTCATCAGTATCTGGCTGATGCGAATGAAGCTGAATCTTGGATGCGTGAGAAAGAACCAGTTGTTGGCAGTACTGATTACGGTAAAGATGAGGATAGTGCAGAATCGTTACTTAAGAAACATCGTGCTTTGATGTCCGATTTGGAAGCTTTCAAATCAACAATCGATGTAAGAAGAAATTTCGAATTCAAAATTTATAACAAGTATTGATGAAATTTCTCAAAAAGAGAGGAACTGTTTTTTCATCTATACATACACTTTTATGGCTGGGATTTCTTCAAACTAAAAGAGGTTTAGTGATGTATTCATCAATATGGTAATACCTTAATCTGAAGTACAATTCAGGAATTACTGAAAGAAGCTGTTCAGTGCAAATATCAAGAGCACTCAAGTGGACAGCTTGGACGAGAATGCGTCATGGCATTATATGATTATACAGAGAAATCGCCAAGAGAAGTATCCATTAAAAAGGGTGACGTCATTACGCTGTTGAATTCATCGAATAAGGTACTCTTTTGAAAATTATCGTCCAAAAATTTTAGGCTTAAATGATCGTTGCAAATTATTTGTCGTTTTTTTGGTTTTATCATTATCGCTATACTGACTGTCATTATATTGGTGTTCTCAGGATTGGTGGAAAGTAGAAGTAAACGATCGTCAGGGATTCGTTCCTGCTGCTTATGTAAAGAAAGTTGAAGCAGGTGCTGCACAAAGAGCTGCATCTGAACAGGTAATGATTGGAGTTATTTATCATTATAGTTATATAGGGATTGGTCCGCGTTTACATCTTATATTCAGAAAAAAGAGGTTGCTCCACACATTGTGAATTACTCTTATATTACTCATAATTTATTGATCAATATAGGAATGACTAGTGGCTGTTCGTCATTTGATGCATGACATATTCTGAAAAATGGTACTAGAACTACCGATTGATTTGAATCAAACCGTCTGAGGTTTATATTAGGGAATTATGATGTTTCATCGAAAATCTAAACACGCTTCAGGAAGGATTTTATTTCTTGGGGAAATTTTTGAGGAATTTCCCATACTTTGTTTAATGTGAAAATTGGATATATGGATGTCTGATTCCAGTGGATTTCTTGATTTGAACATAAACTGCAGGGTCCATCATTAATCAGTGTCAAACAAGGTGAGATTGAAGATCAATACCATAAACTTGTTTTGGTTGGTGAAACGAGAAAGCGAAAACTTGAAGAAGCTTGCAAGGGTTATCAGTTGCTTCGCGAAGCTAACGATTTAGCGGAATGGATACGTTCGAGGGTATGACTATTTAAAAATTTTAGACTACAAGAGATGATAAAAAGACAATTCTACCACTGTAAGGTAATAAATCAATCGCTAAAGACCAAAGAAATTGGTCTTCAAGGTTCGATTTGTTACCTTAAACTATATCAAGAGTAATTTGATTGTATTTTTCAGTGCGTAGTGTAATATCGCGAATTGATGTGGGGAAATATTTTTTCGATGTACTCATAGAGATAGAATATTCAATTGACGAGTAGTAACTGTAACCAAATGATAGATTTTTACATATAATCAAATTGTGATCATTGACTATGTTTATGTTGTTACTTTATTATTGAAAGTACTGGACCATACTTTTTTCAGGAAGCAGTTGCTGCACAGCAGGAAATTGGTAGTGATCTGGAACAAGTAGAAATACTGCAAAAGAAATTCGATGATTTCAAAGGTGATCTTAAAGCAAATGAAATACGACTCCAAGAAATGAACCAAATTGCAACTGCACTAACATCGGTTGGACAAACTGAAACAGCTGTGCGAATTCGACAGCAAATTGAGGTCAGTTTAGTAGACCAATTTCGCCTAAAGTATATAGCTTAAAGCTATCATGCAATTGAGTCCGTACTATTGCTCATTTGTTAGATACACAGCCATAACTTTTTACTTGATAATTCATCCGATATATAAATTTTCTTATTTCATCTTCTTTTTTACAAATTTTTAAATCGGTGATTTATATACAAAATGAAATCTAAGGATTTGAATGCCCGTTGGCGCGCATTAGAAGAACAAACAGAGCAACGCGAGCAGCAGCTTGGTTCAGCTCACGAAGTTCAGCGATTCCACCGAGACGTTGACGAAACGAAGGACTGGATCGTAGAGAAAGATGAAGCGCTTGATTCAGAAGATTTCGGTCGTGATTTACGGTCGGTTCAGGCATTACAAAGGAAGCACGAAGGTGTTGAACGAGATTTGGCAGCACTGGGAGACAAGGTATAACCGGTTTTCAATAATAACGTGATTAGTAAAACTTGTGGTTTTATCCTTATCAGCATGGTTACGGAAAGAGTCTTATGGGATATAAGTGGGATAACTCGAAAATTCTAGAGCCTTCTGACATCACCGTTTTGGAGTGCGAAATATAGATGGGATTTAATAATATTTTCCATCTGTCTGTTATAGATCAAAACGTTAGATGAAAAAGCGAATCGTTTGCGACAAACTCATCCGGAAGCAGCAGAACAAATTTATGATTTACAACGAGAACTAAGTGAACAGTGGAATCGTCTTACTGCAAAAGCAAATGATCGTAAGGAGAAACTACTGGATAGTTACGATTACCAGCGATTTCTATCCGATTTTCGTGATCTGATGCAGTGGACTGCAGCAATGAACCAACTCGGTTATTATTTACTTAGAAAATAGATAACTTCTAGTCATGGAAACCTTGCTATTTAAAAAGGTCACACACTTCTCGAATTCTTAGGTATTGTCAAAGGCCTATTTAATGGAGAATTTGACATTTTTATTTGATTGGGGAATTTGTTTGAGAATAATACATAGTAATAGTTAATTTTGTCGTAGCATGAAGGCACAGTCTGTTGTGATTGTCTGGATCTTTTCTCCCACTAGAGACTTAAAAGATTTGAAATGGTGAGGAATAACGGTTCGCTTCCGATGGCTTTTATCTGTGCTCCCAAATAAGCATCTCACTCTTTGGCAAAAGTATCCAATCGATTTTTGAATAAAAGGGGTGAAATCAAATTTTTTAATATGCGGAGAAATCCAAATTTAGTAGTTATGATTTGGATTTCCTAACCAAATCAAACTGTCGTTTTCAGTGTCAAGTGATGAACTTGCAAATGATGTTACCGGAGCAGAAGCATTGCTCGAACGTCACCAAGAATATAGAACAGAAATTGACTCACGAGCTGCGACATTCGAAGTATTCGAGCAGTTTGGCAATCAACTATTGAATAGCCACCACTATGCGTCAGAAAATATCAAACAACGTCTTCAAGACGTCACTAATGCTCGACATAAACTTGAAGAGTAAGTTTCCGAATTGTTTTATTAATTATAGGAACTTTTTTCATCGGAATGAAAAGTCTGTGGAATTGATTGGTATGAAGTGAAGAATTGCACATTGACTAACAGAATCACATTTATTGGAAAACTTGAGTTCGGTTGCGCTGCAGGCTTCTGAGCCTTAATTGCGAGCAATGAGCAGTCAAGTTGCTGTAAATAAATTTACTTCTTTTTAATTTTTTCAGTTCTTGGGTCCACCGTCGACATATCCTGGATCAATGCTTAGAGTTGCAACTGTTTTATCGTGATTGCGAACAAGCCGACACTTGGATGAGCGCGCGGGAAGCATTCCTGAGTCAGGAGGATGCGGCTGATAATGTGGAGAGCTTGATCAAGAAGCATGAAGACTTCGATAAGGTTAATGTTCTTTATATCCTTCAGCAAATAAGTTTGGTGCTGGTAATACCTGTCCTTATGTCAAGCACTATTCATTTTGATATTGCTTCAGAGAAGGTAAACGATTCAGATATTCCTGTGGTACATTCATGTTTTCAGGCCATAGCTTCACAGCAGGAAAAAATATTAGCGCTTCAAACATTTGCGAATCAATTGATTAACTCGGATCACTATGACAAAAATGCTGTAATCGAGAAGCGAGATCAAATTCTGCATCGATGGGACCGTTTGAAAGCTGCTTTGATTGAGAAACGCAGTAAATTGGGCGAATCACAAACATTACAACAATTTTCTCGTGATGCAGATGAAATCGAGAACTGGATTGCAGAGAAATTCCAAGTTGCCCAAGAGGAAAGTTACCGTGACCCAACTCATATCCAGCAGAAACATCAGAAACAGCAAGCATTTGAAGCAGAACTTGCTGCAAATGCTGATCGAATAGCAACACTGATTACCGCTGGTCAGAATCTTATCGATGGTAGTAAATGTGGCGGCGGAGAGGTAAACAGTAGAAAATTAAAAATTTTTTTTTGGAATCTATCTGCTTTCAATTTTAATCCTTAGGCATTTCCGAATTTCTCAGAAAATTTGAGTGTTTGTTGACTATTCAAAATTTTCAGCTTTTCCAGCACATAACTTTCAAAGTTGCTTTTTTTATTTCATCTTGTATTAGCTCAAAGAATAAGGACACTGTATGTCGGTTTCAGGATGCTGTCTCGCAACGACTAAAAGCTTTGAATGATCAGTGGGAATTACTGGTGAAAACAACCTCTGAGAAGAGTTATCGTTTAAAAGAAGCCAACAAACAAAAAAGTTTTATGGCAGCCGTTAAAGATCTTGAATTTTGGCTTGGTGAAGTTGAAAGTCAGTTTCAGAATTATTTTTTTTTGGATTCTTTACAAAAAAGAAAAGAATAATTGATGCATAATATCATGATTCACATCCGAAAAGCGTTAGAAATATCTTTACTTCAATACTAATAAATACACGTTGCACTTAATAATGCTGCATCCGGATGTCTTAATAAAAAGCAGGATTGGAAGAATTTCAATAAATTTCCGCATTGAAAAAGTTGCTGAAAAAAACGGTGAAGCCGATCTTGCATTTGAAGTGCGTTTTTTAGGTTTACTTGCATCCGAAGATTATGGCAAAGATTTGACTAGTATTGAAAACCTCTTAAAGAAGCATCAGCTGTTGGAGGCTGATATAGCAGCACATGCTGATCGTGTTAACGAAATGAATATGCAGGCTGATAATCTGCTTGAAAGTGGGCAATTCGACCAACCAGAAATTAGTAATCGCCGAAAGGTAACCTGTCAGATAAAATTAATTCTTTTCAAAAATTTATCTAATTCTTTTGGCGATTCCACCGAGTAATGAAGGTGGTTTGTCCAATTTTATCATAAGAATAGATATCTAACAGTCTTGTTTCCTAACTTTTTACAAGATTTAGCCGAATCCCCTACGTTTTCAAATTAATACTTGTCGGTTTCTTAGTACTGACCTTCATTGTTTACCATGTAATTTAAGTGCATCATTAGATTACTGAATCTTATTTCTTTCGGCCCTTGCATTTTTTATCTGTTAGTCTTACTGAAATGTCAAACATGCTAAGGTCTAAAATTCATCTCTCAAAAACATGCAGAAGAATTAGATTATTGGGAGCATATTATAGATAAACTACAATGAGTTTTTAAATCAAGTTATGCAATTATTGTGGTCAGTACTGTGCATACGGATTAGTGTCATAATTTCATTTTATTTACTCTCTGTGCCGATTTACAGGCCATAAATAGTCGTCATGAGAAAGTTCGCGAAATGGCAAATATTCGGCGCGATAAGTTGAATAAAGCTATCACTGTTTATCAGTTCCTGCGTGATATGGATGATGAAGAGTCGTGGATTAAGTGAGTTTTTTTTTTAGTTCAGTTTCGCTTTAGGTCTAGTGTTTCGGTAGTGGATGGTAAAACTGTCCTTTTTTATCTACCAAGCACTTTAATACTTTATTTACGCGTTGTTGATTTTCCCTGTCTTACAGGGAGAAGAAATTACTTGTTTCGAGCGATGACTATGGGCGCGATTTGACCGGTGTGCAGAATTTACGCAAAAAGCATCGTCGACTTGATAATGAACTGGTTTCACATGAATCACAAGTAGATCTTGTTCGTGGGAAAGGCTTGGAATTGATTAATGTTTCGGATACTGCTGCACCGGAAATAAAGAAACGTATGCAGGCTTTGGAAGAAAGTTGGAATGAAATACGAAATATTACTGGAAAAAGGTTGACTTTTGGTTTATTAGAGTCACATAGAAATCTCTTTATTTTTTAAAATTTATATGTGTTGTGGAAAATATAGTTGAATGAAAGTTGGAACAAAAAGACCAAGTAGAATAAAATGTCAGGTTTAGCTTTTGACATGCTTCTTTTTAAGGAGCCATACATATATCATTTCAGGCAACAAAAACTTGGTGAAAGTGAAGACTTCCAAATATTTGTGGGTAAAGTGGAGGAGGAGGAAGCGTGGATGAATGAGAAACAACAAATTTTATCGTCAGATAATTTCGGTGAAAATATGGCTGGTGTGCAAGGTTTACTGAAAAAGCATGATGCCTTTGAAGCTGATCTTGCTCTCCATACCCAACGTATTGATCACTTGATCGCTGAAGGGCAAAAGGTATCATTTATTTTTTCGACTGAATCTTAGGGATTAATAAAATTACCAAGTACTGTAATTGGTGTAAAACCTGGTTCAGCATAAAACATCTCTTTGTAATCAAATGTTATGATGTACTGGGCAAGAACTGCTGTTAAGTGATTCTCCACGTGTTAGTCATATATGGTTTTCTAAAGTAAGAATTTAGGAATAATTGTGACAGCTTACCAGATTTTACAATGAATTTTAAGATACTTATAAAAAAGGGAATGGATCATTTATCAATTGGAGTAGTACATTTATCAAATTATAAATGTTTACAGATTATAAATTCTCTTGAAACCCTACAAGTTATAGATCCTTAAATTATTAGTTATTACTATTATTTCCAGCTAATTGATGATGGTAATCATCACAGTCCAAGTATCAAAGCACGCTGTGACCAGCTAAACACACGTCTTGATGAGATTGCTGAATTAGCCCGACGTCGTTTGCAACGTCTTCAAGACAACAGCGCCTATCTGCAGTTTATGTGGAAATGCGATGTCGTGGAGAGCTGGATCGGTAAATCTCTCAGTTTCTTTACTTTCTTTTCGATCTTTTTTTGCTTAGAATTCAAAAAAACCATAAATGTATGCAGTTTTCATTCTAAATTGAAATTAGCGGAGGAAAAACGAAATTTTTTTTCAGCGGAAAAAGAACAGCAAGTACGATCGGATGATTTTGGACGTGATTTGTCGTCAGTGCAAATTCTGTTAACTAAACAAGAAGCATTCGATGCAGGTTTAAATGCTTTTGAGCATGAAGGTATCCAGCGCATCACAGAGCTTAAAGACCAGCTCGTAAATGCTCATCATGCCCAGACACCAAATATCGAAAAACGACATGGAAATGTTATCGGACGCTGGCAACAGCTTCTTGCAAATTCAGAAGCAAGACGCCAGAAACTACTGAAGATGCAAGATCAGTACAAACAAATCGAAGAACTTTATCTTACTTTTGCAAAGAAGGTTATTACTCTTTAGAGCAGTGTTAATATTCTGAGAATGGTAGGAGGGCCACAGTAAATTGTTACTAGTAATGTTAAACAGATTTTCAAACACAGCTGTTAAACTATTGCTCGCTAGTTATCTTAGTGTTCTTCATTTATCCTTACACTATTATTTAGTGATATTCGGATCTTAGATTAAATTCTTCACCGTAATTCATTCTATCATCAAGTGGATGTGGAAAATTTATTCAAATTACATTAAATGACTTAAATCATCATATATAAATGAAATGATGGTCTTCAGGCTTCCGCGTTTAATTCATGGTTCGAGAATGCGGAAGAAGACTTGACGGATCCAGTACGCTGTAATTCACTGGAAGAGATTAGCGCTTTACGTGAAGCCCATGCCGAGTTTCACAAATCGTTATCAACAGCTGAGGAAGATTTCAGACAATTGCAACTGCTTGACAGACAAATAACATCATTCAATGTTGGACCAAATCCATATACATGGTTCACAATGGATGCATTGGAGGAAACGTGGCGTAATTTACAGAAAATTATTAAGGTTAGCAGATCCTAACGTGGCATAATTTACAAAAAATTATTAAGATTAGCAGATCCTATTTACATATAGAGTTCTCAAAAGTGCTGTCGATTTACGTAATTGAGATGAATTCGGGTAGAGATTCGGAATAACAGCCATTCATAAATTTTGATTTTACTTTTCTTGAATTCAGGAGCGTGAAATGGAACTACAAAAAGAGCATCGTCGTCAGGAAGATAATGACAAACTGCGCCGTGATTTTGCTCGCCAAGCGAATGCATTCCATCAATGGCTTACCGAAACTCGTGCAGCAATGATGGAAACGAGTGGTACGCTTGAAGAGCAGCTCGAGTTATTGAAGAAAAAAGTAAGTGCTTTTTGTGAAAGCTTTTTCGGACTTTTTATTTTACGAAACATTGGTTATAATTTTTCCGATCCCATCCATTTGTCTTCTAGATCTTTTCATGAATGAAAGACAGTCAGTGTGCTTTTTAGCTCTCTTTTTATGCTTTCGCCGTCCTGTCAATACTTTATCTTACTTTAGAGTTGAAATAAATAAATTTGGAAGAGCAGTTAGCTGTTTTCTTTACATTCAAACTGCTTCCACTTAAATCGTTTGTGTTTGTTGCAGGCGGTAGATGTGAAAAACAATCGTATTCAATTGAAGAAAATCGAAGATTTGGGCGCCCTGCTAGAAGAATACCTCATCTTGGATAATCGCTATACCGAACATAGGTTTGTGGTTCTCTTATAATCCGATATTAATCTAATTTTTCATTTTTACGTAAAACGCACTGCTTATCTAAATAATAAACGAAGTAAATTTATGAATTAATTTATAGCACCGTTGGCTTGGCTCAAGCTTGGGATCAACTTGATCAGCTTGCAATGCGAATGCAACACAATCTTGAACAGCAAATTCAAGCACGCAACCAGTCCGGTGTAACTGAAGAAGCTCTCCGAGAATTCTCCATGATGTTCAAACATTTCGATAAGGTAAGTTCATCTTTTTGAAATGATGAGAGATTAGTTTTAAGTCATTGGAATTTCGATATTTGAAGTACCTGCCATTCATATTTCATTTGCAGTTTTTTTGATACCCCTTATTTTGCCATCAACAATGTTCAGGAAAAGTGCGGACGTCTTGATCATCAGCAGTTCAAGAGTTGTTTGCGGGCACTTGGTTATGATTTACCAATGGTTGATGAGGGACAACCGGAACCGGAATTCCAGCGAATTTTGGACATTGTAGATCCAAATCGGGATGGTTATGTCACACTACAAGAATATATGGCATTCATGATCTCAAAGGAAACTGAAAATATTCAGTCAAGTGAAGAAATTGAAAGTGCATTTCGAGCTCTATCGAAAGAATTCCGGCCGTACGTTACGGCTGAAGAGCTGTACGCGGTGAGTTCAATTTTTCTATCTTATGAAGTGATAAAACGGTGTCCATCGAAAAAAGCAGTACGTAATTCTAAAAGTAACTTTCTTCTTAGATTTGATTAGTTTCTGCCAAATTCAATTCCGATCTCTTTATTATGATATGTTAGCACATTTGAAAATATATCCAGAAGTTTCTGGCAAGCTCAATAATATCCGCATGTTGGCATGTTGGAGGATGGGTTGAAGTTTGAGGATCGATATCATAAATTTTTTCGCTAAGGCCGTATGCAATTTAGGATATATGTGTCTGCAATACTAAGAGATACAATACGATGACGATGTAATATACAACTTTTCTGTATAAAAGTATTATCGTTATGGAACTGTTGAGAACTTTGCAGAATCTTACGCCTGAACAAGCGGAGTATTGCATTAAACGCATGAAGCCGTACACAGATACCATTTCGGGCCGATCGATACCGGGAGCTTTGGACTATGAGCAATTCGTGCATACTCTGTTCCAGAGTTAATCACGTTTTCTGTTTCAAACTCGTGTTTGTTTAAATAATGTTCTGAACTACATAAGTTAACCCTCAAGCATCATTTATCTCCTTTGGAGTAACCGGCGAAAGATTTCTGCCAGAATTATTTATTCACATATTTATTATGTTTAAAAGAAAGCTACTCTAACCGCTTTTTTTGATTCTTAAGCACTTATTTTTTAGTACCATTCGAAATTCAGTTATCCAGAAGTGTTTAATCTGTTGTATTATTGGTAATATATGAAGTTTAAAAAAAATATAGAAAAATGCATGATTAGAGAAGAATGATAAAAAATGTCCATCGTACGAAGATATCTTTAGTTTTTTGTAAATACATTTCGAAAGAATGCGTCAGAAATCAACTTCAGAGTGATTCAAAAAATGAAATGTTTCGATTTGCCGTATTGCGGGGAAGGACTTCTTTGACTAAGTCTATTTTTTTTTCTTCTTTTTTAATCAAAGTTAGGCTGAAAACGCACTGGAAGGGAGAATGAAGGGCCAGTTAAGTATGCCTTTATTTCAAGCAGAGGAACTTAGAGTGAGGTAAATCAAAGCCAGTTGTCATCAGCATGATAAGGTTTTGGGATTTCGTTACGAATGAAATCGAACTTTTCAGAGACGGAGGTTTCAAAGGTAAGTTTTCGAAGTACCACAGCTCAATAACCGCAAATGGGAAAGTAGTAAAAGATTCAAGCTTTCGAAGGTATCAGTTGTTCATCAATACAGATATGTTAAGCTGAAGGAGATGGCTTGTCACTAGTTCATGGGAATAATTTATTTTGTCTGTAACATCAACTGAGTGATCAATAAGATTAATAAGAGAAAATGGGAAAAATAAAAAGAATGAAAGACAAGTGACATTAACGGAATCCACTCCTAAAAAAAAGATTTAAAAAATGTGAAGTCATGCAAGTGATGAATGCTATTACCAATAATTCGAGAATCATAACTGAGCGATTCTTGTCCTTCATCCATCCGATGCAGGTGGTGCTAACATTAAGCAAATGATATTGGTTAGGAGGAAGAATGATGATGAGTGAAAAGAATTTAATTGGACCTAGAGAATATAAGACGAACGACTGAATTATTATCCGTGATGTAGAATAATTCATATTGACGACAACGCGCTTAGGATTTACGAAGACAATGAATATGGAAAACCGTACTTGAATTATGAACACTTTTAGTCCAGACTGGAAGTATTTTACAAGAAATCATCTCGGGCCTCTTTTGGCATGACATCCGTTTGCACAGCATGAAAAAGACGTTCCGGTTCCATTAACAGTATTCGATGCAGTCGTTGCCGAGCTAATGCACTTCCTGTACAGGTAATTAACAGTTGTTCATGTTTCGTCGCACGACTCATTATTTCATTTACACCGGACCATTTCTGTAATAAACTTGAAAAGTTATTATGTCCTTTAAATGTGATGATCGTCGCTGTCAATTATTGCTTGATATTTTGAATTTTATTATTTACCAACATGTTTCGCTACACACCAAACAGTTTTTTTTTTTTTGGCATCTGTAACGATGGATCCATCAGAGTACCACCAATAAGTAAATAAAAACTCGAATACGTCAAATATGCATTAGAAGAACTTTAAATGTGAAATTGATGCCAGTAAATCAAATTTTTTTCTTTTCCTAACTATATGTGACCGATGTGACCAGTGCTTCTTTATCAGGAAAGTAACAATATATACCTTAAGAGCAGTATTAATTCGTTGCAAACTGAGATCTTTATGACAGCAAAGTTCACCGGATACGATTATTGGAGCATCTGATTCACCAAAATCCCACTCGTTTCTCGCAGCATCACCATTACTATTACAGTTAATATTAGTATCATCATCTTCCGTAATTCGAAGAGCATCAAATTTGGCTGTTATAGCGATATGATGAAACGCACGAAATGCTACCTGGTTTAAGAAAGATAAAATTTGAGGAATAGCTAAAATCATTTCCAAATTCCGAAAATATCAAGAATTTTCAATCTTCTTATAACTTCAGACGTTCTAAATAATTATTTACAAATGTGCGATTTCATATTTCCCAGTCTTGCACTGTAGCATAACACTTCTGCTGTAGCAGGCTGGTATTAGTAAAGAAAAATTTCCGATTGCAAGAAATTCTTGTAGCTAAGCCATGTTCCGGATAATTTCCTAACATCGGATAATGTCCCATGGATTTGAAACAAAAATTCATTAACTAAACTTGCTTCTTGGAAATAATAAAAAACTTACAGTATAAAGGGCAGACCATTGTTCTGGTCTCGTGAAAATTGAAGCACCCTTCTTCCCCTGCATCATACCGCCTAATCGAAAACGTATAAAATTTGCATAAGCAAATTGTCTGCCTGCCAAGTAACCCAAAAATGCGAAGAGTATTTCGCCGGTGCTATATGCTAAGTCAACAGTTTCTGGGTTAGCCGGTAACTCGTCCAGCTATAATAATTATGGTTCAAGTTTTGAACAATACGGTTTAAGCATCTCTACATATCACATGAAATAAGACTTTATATGTTAACTATTTCATTTTTATTAAACAATATCCGAAGCCACTGGTCAATACATTGTGTAAAACTCAAAAGACCCATAAAACATAAAACTTTGCGAAGGAATTGTTGAATATTTCGAAAGAAGTCAAACCGGAAAATTCCTTAAATTTAATTCGAAATTGGAAAATTCGTTAATTCGAATAATTATGACGACTTCTTATTCCATATATTTCTACCTTTTCAAAATAAATAGGATGCTTGTTCATCAGCTCATCAGATGTCCGTTTACCATGTAATATTCCAACAGTAAATTGTAAAAACAAAATGACAATATGTATTCTTCGTAATGCAGAACGTTCATATATTCCTTCTACTCTCAACCAATTATCAATGACAAAACATAACATTTCGACATTTGACCCGTATCTGTAATTATTCATCTAAAAAATTAAATGAAAAATTAAATTTCGAAAAATTAAGGCTAAAATCGTTTGGAAAAGGTCAGCGTACATGGTAACATGTTAAATGATATCTCTTATATAGTGTAGATTATCACAGGTTGTAATACATGCTCACTCTTAATAACTTTATTTGCGTTTCTTGCAATACACGAAAAGGTTCATGAACCTATTACCTCTTAGAATACCGCACAAATGCATCAAGTCGCATTGGTCCTAATAACATCTCATTAACAAATTGCTTTAGTGCAGCATTATGATAGTAGCAAAAAGTTTCAATTGCTCGTGTAAGACGGATCGCTATAGGGTTTACCAACGGTGATGGTGATTTTAACAAAAGTGCCTGGAATTCGATATTTTCGAGAATGTACTTGGTTCACTTCAACAACAACTATTCTTTTTTCTATGACTCAAAAGATATTTTTCATCGGTAAACATAAATTTGTAAATCCGATATGAATCATTTTTTTGGAAAAAGTACCATTCTTTCATACTCATTGAAATTGGTTGAAATAATATACACACTTACGATTTGACGTTTGAGGATCAGCAAAATATCCCAAACGATCCATGGAAACGATCGAAATTCAGAAGATGATCTAAAAGCTCTAGCATATGTTACCGCATACCATGCTTTAGCTTTCGTGATCAGCGCCATATTCCAGCGCATTCCACGTTTTCCGAACGTATCCACCGTTAGAAAATCTGACTCCTCTCCGAATTCCTATAAATACATCAAACACTTCAGTCTTTAAACTTCATGTGGATTTATTATTTTAGTGAAAATTTCTTTGTCGCGACATTTTCCTCAAATAAAAATTCTTCGCCAACAAAGTAAACCTTGAAAAATTCACGCCTAAAATATGCAAAAATGCGACTGTATCGTAATTCGACAATTTTATCCGAATGATAAAACGAATAATCATCTTTCTCCATTTCAATAATCCTTTTGATTGCCACACTGTGTCCGGATATTACGGAAGCTTCATCAGGAATTCCATATTCGTCTAGTAATTGCTGAAAAATTCATCATAAAAAAATGAATCTTTAATTCTATTCGTTTAATTCACTGTGGAATAGTTTGTGGGTGGTTCATTGTTTGATCCTAAATGGAACGAAGTAGTATCTCGTCAGATTCTTAAAAATTGTTTATGATATTGTCAGCAAATAGATTCAATAGTATGATAATGTCTAAAATGTTGAAAGCAAAGTGTAAATAAAACAATTTTTAAGAATCTAGCACACCTGTATTCTTGAATAGTATTCATTTCTCAAATGTAGGCTTCTTTGGATCAGCTCCGGTTGTTCATGAAATAAGTTCTCGTCGTAAAGTTGCGGATCATAATAGCCGGCAAAATTCGAATACTGTGCCATTTCCGAGATATCTTCAACTTTTCGTGCTTTTCTGAAACACTGGACTCTTACTAACAAACAGCTAGATAAAGGGGCTCATGGGCAATTCACACTCCGAATGTGCCATTAGATATTTTGATTCCTCTGATTTTTCTTAAATACCATTTCATTTGGCCTAAGCTAAAGATCTTTTCTAATGAACATACGATACTCTATGGAAAGTCATAATTTACCTGTACAATTCACCAAGCAATCGCTTGCTTCTATATGACGGCTTTATCATGTTTTGCATATAATCCGGTATAATTTCACATTGCTCATGTGATGTCAGCGGTTTGGCTTGCACTCCTGTTTTCGGAAAATCTACAGCAACGGCACATTTCCTGGCAATGTCATCACATACCTCGCTGAAGAAAAATTCCATTTTAAAGGGAATACAGTTTTTTAAATACGTACATTAAATTTTGTAAAATTCATCAACGAACAATATTAAGCGACTACGTAATAACCGCCTTATAACCACACATACAAACATACAAGTAGTCTATATATCACAAACAATTACTTAGGAAGAAAAAGAAATAACTTGCTGGAAAAGGCCAAGACGATCGCACATGATCAGATGAGCATTGGACATCCGACCAATCGAATCCTGACTGAGATATTTCAGAAAAAAATCTATCATATCTCCCGTCTATAAATATATTCTTGGCAATACATTCAATTCCAATAAATTTAAAAGTATGTTCAATGGACTAATTCCAGAAGATAAATCAGCTAATTTTTAAATTCTAATCACTAGGATCATTCAGTTATTTGCCTCATCTATGCTACGATCACAAGCAAGATACGACAGAGCTGATATCAAGAACGATGTAAATTTTCAAATTTCTATCCTTTTTACTAAGTAAACAAGAATTTCATCTTAATTTATTCCAGGTTGTTCTTCAGAAAAACAATAACATACAGTGGGTGGTGAATCATATTCAGTTGGCACCGATTTTGGAAAAAACATTGCTTGTTCATTATTCTCGAAAAACAACTCTTTATCGAATATGACGGTATATTCATCACCATCCAAATCACTTCCTGAAAATAACGAAAAACTTCATCGAGTTATAACAGTTTACCAGATTGATAATACCAATTAAAGGTTTACAAAGCGACATTAATTAAATTTGTAGAATATTTAAAAATACACGTATAGGAAAAAAGTGGAAACGAAAAATAAAAAAAACGATAGCAGGTACGAGCAAAAAAGATAAATAAGAAAAAAATATGTGCATAAAAATAAAAAGAATTGTAACAGGATGAAAGCAAGCAAAAAAAAAAATGAATTTAAAAACAAATTTAGGTCACTAAAAGTTGAAAATCTAACCGGCCATTTCATCAGAATGTGGGCGTGGGCCATAACGTGGAAATACAATAATATCACAAAGATGCGATAAAGCATCTTGATAAACTGCTTCAAAAATGCGAACATCACCCGCTACATGGCATGGATTCTTTGTTACCATTACTGGTCCTGAGAAAATAAAATTCTTAAAGAAGCATCTGGTTTTTCGGAACTCTTCCAGTTGCCAAAGATTTTCGTTGAATCGTAACTTTAAAACAGCAACATGGAAGTTGACAATAAAAAGCACTGCTTTTTTCATAAGATGTCATAGGAATACGTATATGACTTGATTTACTCTATTGTAATCATCCAATACATCTCATCATTTTCAGAGTTGCAGTAAAAGGATAAAATCATTCTAGTTGGGTATGCGGAAAAATATTAAGTAAAGAAACATCTCTATCTTCCTTCAAATTTCAAGGAAAGGATGAAATTAAATTCGAAAATATGAAACTTCAAAAGAAAATAAAAATATTGAAAGACTTCAACTTTCTTTTATTTTACCTGTATAAATAATTTTCTTCCCCGAGACATACCGTATAGAAGGCGAGTACTGTATAAAAACTTGCCCATACTGGAGTAATCCAGTATTATCAACCACTCCATACATTGTACGACCCATTGAACCAGGTAAAAAAATTTTAGATTTGCTGAGATGTAATTCTGAAAGTAATGCTAGTTGCAATTACAGTAAATAGAGAAGGAATAGCATAATTTTATTTAAACACATTTAAAATGATATTACTAAATTTTAATTGCAGATTTTCAAATATTTTTGTTTTTGTCTTTTTTTTTTAGGAATTTGGTCATTCCTTTCAATTAAGAAATGAAAAATTTCCTAAAGGCTTTATTCGACAAACAAAATCCAATCAAAGCTATTAGTTCAAACTTTAACTATGTAGACCAACTTATATTGTATCTATGAACGGCAGTCAGCAATGAACGAAAGAACGGTTCGTTGGTAAATGTAATACCACTGCTGTGCAATTGACGAAAGTCAATTGGAAGTGACAAACGTGAGCTCAGCTCTTCAGTAGCAGCATTTTCATCAAACATCATAGCTGAAAATCATGATTACGGAAGATCCAGCTCAGGTTTATATTCAAAAACAATTCGGATGTTTCAGGAGATCTGATGATTTTCATATGTTAACAAGATGTTGCAACATATCTTACTCAGGTAAAAAAGATCTACCAAGTCTGCGCTGTGACGATCCAAATCTGTCTGGATTGAATGGTATCTTTTCGAGCCTGATTTAAGTTTTTGAAATATGCGCTGTTGCATATTCCAACAATATTCCGTTATTACCATCCATACAACATGATAATCCAGATACATCGAATGATTTAAAATAAGTAAAGTAGCTAACCGGCTAGTTTGTTAAGCTCGAGCTCCAACAGCGAATGGATCTGATTGCAAACTTTTTTATGTAAATGTAGACCTTGCTTTTCAGAAACCTGTAAATTCGGAGCATTGAAGTTTGTTTCAAATACAGTAGAAAAAATTTGTTATTAATATCAGCGATCCACGGATATAGACGAAACTATTAAGGGTGAATTAAGTTATGCATTCTGACCTCAAAGTAGTATTTTTACAAAAAAATTCACAGAAAGAGAATAATTACTTGATCTAAAATCATGATTAATGGCCTATTCAAACAAACTGGTGAAGGCATTGAATATTTCACCACTTCTACTTCAGCTGTGCTTTCCTCATCTTCTTCAAATTTTTTTTGGCTTTTCCGAAAAATAATATTAGCTTGGCCCAATTCATCCAACAACGGGTCAGTGCACAGCACACCTTTGAAGCCTTTAAATCGCACCTAAATCTTGAAAGTGTATTGAAAATCGCTTGTATACAGTTGATGGTAATTAAATGTTTTGTTTCACATAAAGTCGCATTTAATAACAGTTAGCAACACTAAGCACAAGATATAAGTCAATTGCTTACTTGATAACAAGATGGTGTCGGATGTAAGCCCAGTGTTTTAGCTATTCGATCAGCGTATTTCTTAGAAATTCTCCCGACACCATCTGAGAAATTAAACACTTCACCAGTGTCTGGATGTATGATGCCACCCATGATATCATCTTCCAACTTCCAGTCATCTCTTTCCAGCATTATTGTTGGCTGAAAAAAAATTACAGCTTTGATGAGAAAAGATAAAAATGTTAACAAATCAAGAGAAAGAAAAATGGGCTAAAAAAGTGGAAAACTGTAGACAAAGAATAAAAAATTTGAAATTATTGAAATGCATATATAATCAACATGATCAATGTAAAGGTCACAAATATCAACAGGATACAGGATATAAAAGAAAATTGACGATTTAAACGAACTAAAAGCTTTACAAACTGAAATCTTTGAGAAGACAGTCTGATAAATTGAGCAACAAAATTATGGAGACAAGTTATTTTATCTTCATTATCGCAGCTATTGATACCGCTAGTTACAAATTAACAAAAGATAATTAATTGAAATTTACTATGAAATGAATAAATTAATGAAAATTCTTTCTCTAAACAATGTGTTACATAATGTGTTGAATGATAAACAGTGAGGGAAAAGTTATGATTAGCAGTTGATGAGGGATTTCGTGAGAAATAGAAATTAAAAAGTAAGAAACAAATGATGAGCGGAAAAAGAAATGGAAAAATAAAAAATCAAAAAATAAAGAATTAAAAGTTAAAAAGCGAGTGTAGAAAAGTAAAAAATAAGCACTTGGAATGATATTATTTACCTGTGCTTGCGTAAAGCACTGTCCCATACGAGACATCAATTTGGGGACATTTTTCGAAGCCGTAAAATCACCCATCCAACGTCTGATATCCTCAACGTTACAAACCATTTGACCGTGTACCTCATCGTTAATAACGGCATCCGAATACATATAACAACCGCCATCACGCATCTTCAATTGACATACAATGCTTTCAGAATTTCTGTTAGAACAAATTTCGGAATATACAGACGAATGATTTCGTCTATTTTGCATGTTCTGTTTAAATTTAAAGAAAATTTAAGAGACCTACAATCATTTAGACTACTTCTACATTCATCGCTCGGAAAATGGGATCGAAGAAAATAACAAATTTTTATCCCCGTCATTTTATTGTTGACAGTGCTAGCTAAAGATCAACAAAACAATAAACTGAAGTTTATCTTGAAATTAATGAATTAATAGTACTTTCTCTGAACAATGCTTTCATGCACCTGTGAATTAGACCATGCAAGAAACTGGTAATGTCGAGACGCTATGTGCAGACCTGTTCCAAGTGTTCTGTATACCAAATCAGGAATTATTAAGGATTGATCTAAAACTAGTCAATGCTGAATAAACTAATAGCCTCAATAAAGTGAAATACATATTTTATTTCGGTTTCCAAGGTCTTTATTGCTTATAACGACATTGAACAAATTCACAACGTTCGTAAAACCTTGAACAAAACATCTAATAGATGCAAATGCTTATATACAGGATTAACATGTCTATCTGCTAATTCAGGACAGAACAACTCTTTGAATATGGTTCAACCGTATACCGTAAAGTGGTCATTTAAATGCTTTTCAAACCGTGATCGCCATATAAAATGGACTGTTACTCTTACGGATGAACGTTTCATTTTTTATAGTCTATCAGATGTTTTATTTTTTTAGAACTTTAATAAACATTACAATTGCTATTATTAACAGAAAATATTTGAAAAAATTAGACCTTGTAAAGCGCGACCTCGTGAAAATTCCTTTGGTACAAGTCGCTGACCATTATCATCCCGAAATACACAACGTAATGCGTACTCTTCTCCAAAATGACGTATTACACGATTCGTCATCATAACCTCCGGTGGTAAAAGCAAAAGTCGTAGCGGTGTTGCCATTACCTGGAAAAGAACAACAAAAAATCACTAAAGCAAATCAGCTTTTTATTAGAATCTATCAGTAACCAAAAGTCATGATCAGATTTTTCTTCTTTTTTAAATTAAGAATACTTACTTTTCGAATTAAGACACAATTACGAGGTAGATCAGACAGTGATTCAGCCTCCTCATCAGCTGATACTCTCCGCAAAGCATTTAATTTTTGAAAATAAATATGTTCGAAAAAATTAAGCAATGAGATGCGTCGCTTTTCATCAATAGCCGCCAAAGCAGAATCCAAGGTCTCCTCACAAGCTAATAAACATTCCTGGAAAAGTATACATACATATATAATATTTAAATTGTTTTCTAAATGCCAAAACTCCATCACCTTCACAGTATTATTAGTACACTCCTCTTCATACATTCGCATAAATACTACCACTTGCAAATAGTGATTTCTTTAAGCTTTGATTACATTCTTATTTTTTGCAGAGGTATAGAATAATATTTTTCAGTATCATGGAAAGTATATAAAAAGTAATATATTCATGATGAAAGATTGTAATGTTTGAATTAAATCCAAGCAGAAGTACTCTAGATTAGAAATGTAGTTTGACTAGTAAACGAAAAAAGTAAATTGAAAGACTCAGCCAAGTTTAATAATTAACTTTGTAATTGTAATAAATCAAGCAAATCGAATCGTCATAATCTTTCTTTTTTTTTCTTTTTTAAATTAATTGAAAAAACATTTTCCTATACCTGAGCAGCGTAATTAATACGTTCGAAAAAGAGATCGTTGCAGGAAACTTGGGAAATATCAAAAAGTTGATCTTTCACAATACTTCCTCTGCTTAATAATGCTTGCAGTGCATAATTTAATCTAGAAATGTCATATCAATCGTCATATGAAATGCTGAAAAGCAGTCGTGGAAATTGCAATGGTTTTTTTAAATGATATTAATGTTTTCACTTTTTTTTTCGTTATAACTAATGATCGATTATATCATGGTTTTCCAACACACGTTCCTGCTCTCATTAAATATTTTCAACTCACTTCAATTTCTAATTTATTCAAGATCACGGATCAATACAGAAGAAAGAAGTTGCTTCTTACTAAGGTAACATGAATCGGATACCTAAATGACGGCAATTCCAGAATGTGAATATTAGAAGTTTCCCGTCGAGGAATTTTCATGATTGCTGCAAAAAATATTCGACACTTGGCTCGGCGTTTCCATCGTGCGATGATTTCAAATAGCTGACGTGTTGGAGCCTTTAAAAAACAAACGCTAAGATATTTGACTTCCTGATGCTTCAAATCCCGAAAGAGACTAAAATTTTAGAAAAGCGATGAAAATTTTGAGAAATTTCGAAAAAAAAAAACTCGAGAAAATAGTTATTTCATTTATTGATAAATGATATAGAGCCAATTTTCTTCGCGGAATATGTTCAACGGTGAAAACGATGGACATAAAGCCAAAGAAAAGATCAATAACCGGTTGAAGTTGGATGGAAAAAAAATGAGTCATATTTTTTGGATACAAGAACATCAAACAGACAGGAGTAAAAACTATGCGATGGTATCAAACAGACAGTAGTATAACCTAAATGATGGTAAAGGTACTGCTTTTTCCGCTGGCATGTATTTCCATACTCTGACATAAATTACAATAAGGCTAGAGGTAAAACTTAATGGGTTTGCTGCTCAATTTATCATCGAATTATTACCAATTTTACACTTAAAGTACGATTTTGCCAATCAAGTATTTCATCCGGGAACATCTTTTCCGGCTTTATTGTTTCTTTTGGCATTGAAAAGCTAAGCCATGATGATCCAGCCAAAGTCTCCTGCATAAAAATTCAGTTTCTTTATAGAATTAACTGTCCGTCAAATGAAATTTTGATTCAAAATTAAATCAACAAAAGATCGCGATTTTGCCAGATTTCGGTAAAAGAAATTGGGCATTTATAAAACCTGAGAACAACCGGCGAAATGTCTGCTTCCCGGGAAACTTCCCACACGTATCCAATCGCGACATTGTTCAATATTCAACACTCTCTTCCCGTTTGTCATAATTCGGGGTACCGCTTCCCATAGCTGCATTTCCATTATCGGAAGTATGATTTGAGTAAACCAATTTCAAAATATCAAACAGCATCTCAAAACTGACGACACTGTCATACTTTCAGCATAGGTACTCCAAGTTCACATCATTTTATAGA
>JABVXV010000136.1:0-102546 GCA_013365325.1 Dipetalonema caudispina | reverse complement strand
ATTTCCATTATCGGAAGTATGATTTGAGTAAACCAATTTCAAAATATCAAACAGCATCTCAAAACTGACGACACTGTCATACTTTCAGCATAGGTACTCCAAGTTCACATCATTTTATAGACCTCAGTCGCTGATTAGATCAGCAATACTTTAGTAAATATTACTTGTTTTCTCACTCATGTAAACCAAGCTATTCTTCAATGTGCATTTCTAAAAACGTGTGATAAATGCTGATAAGCAAAAGAAATAAACAAAACAAATCTCGAGATTTTGAGAAACAAAGAAAGTAAAGTATTAACCTGTGGAGGGTGTCGCAAACAAATATAGACATAGTTATCTTTTTCATCTGGATCCGAATCACAATCAACGATAACCATATAGAATGAACTATATGTGATAACAAACTTATAACCTGTATATGATAACCCATCATGAGCGTGGGTAACACTCTCGATAGCAAAATAAATGGTTAGCAATCGTCGATCATGTTCAAAATGTGCCCACGACAACAGTGTATGATTGCCTAAGATTTTAATTTATTATCATTTATAGATCCTTGAAAAAGTACTATCAAATTGCATAATCAGAACTCGAATACGATAGAGAAATTCCTGATTGCGTTTTTCTGATCATATGAACGTGGAATAGTTGAAATAATTTAATTCACATAAAGTTGAAGCACTAAGGTCTCTTCAATTCTTCAAAATATTGGAAAAATTGACAGTGAAAATTTTTGCCACAATTTTGTTTTTGAATTGCTGTTTCAAAATATTTAGTTGGAGTTTTTGGTATTTATTTGGAAATTTTTTAACGGTGCATCAAATATGCATTAAAGTTATTTTTGAGCAGGCAGAAATTCGATCAAATTTTGGAATTGCTCTGAAGACTAAAAAAATTTGTCAGTTTGCTAATTTATCGAATTCTCTGTTTATTTCAGTCATTCTGAAATATCATAAAACAACTTGAACAGCAACAAACAGCAATGTAACTTCAGCCAACGTTGATGAATGGTTCAAACAGTGAATTCATACATATATTCTGAAAGTTATCATCATATTGGAAAACAAATATTCACCTGCAGCATTATTCATTTTTGTTTCATATACCGAATTTACGATTAATTTATTACTGGATGTGTTATACTTTGTCACATATTCTCCACGGATGAAAAATAAGCCCATATTTGGCATATTACCAATGCCCAGCCAAAGTATGTCTACATTTGCATGATCGGGTCTGTAAATGATGCATTATTTTGATTTTGATTCTAAATTTTCGAGTAAAAGTTTAGAAAGTAAACGATTAAATGTCGAAGTAAAGAATTCAAAATAAAGTAAGTGCGATGAATGAAGGATTATCCCAGCAATGCTAGGATAATCCTTCATTTCGAAGTTATGAAAATTTAGAATTATCATCTTTATTTCTTTATAGTTTTCAACTAATTTTTCTCGTCGTGTCTAGTAATGTTGATCTTTCTTCTCTGATGATAGAAAATAGTCGGCGAAGCGAAGACCTAAGTTCCAAAAATCCTGCAGCCTTATAAATCAAACATGGCTACTATTACTTGACCCAATTCTGCAGGAAACGCCTGAATCTTCGGAGATATTTTGAGGCCAAGTGAAAACAGTAACTGTAAATAACTAACCTTATATCGGTTAATATTCGGTCGATATTCCGTATTTCCATATAAGGTTGCATTTCAAGACCATACCTGAAAAATTATACCTGCATCTCAAGACCACACTAATATTTGAAATCTGGGCAAAAAATTTATGAAGAGAAAGACGCTATGCTTTAAACGCGAAAGTTCGTGAAATTTACCCAGACTCTACAATGAATGATTTTGTAAAATCGATCAGTGCCTCTTGATTCGATCTTCCATCACTAGAAATTTCAACTCCAACATGAACTTCGACACATTTTTCTTCGTAAGCCGCTTGCAGACATGGTATTAATTCGTCGAAAGATCGAACTGAACAGTTACACTGCAAAATGAAAAATCAATATTTTGAAAGATTTTTTTGTTGTTAAAATTCCGATTCTTAAGGAGTTTTCAAATTAAACCTAATGCAATCGAGGAGTTCTATACAAAAAAAAAAAAGAGAAAAAAGACAAAAAGAACAAATCAAAACCTAAAACTATAACTTTTTCCGACTTTGAAAGATATATCTATGCTTCTCAAAATATAACGTTAGTTTATTTCTTCCGCTATCATGCAAAAATGTAACAAGAACCATTTCTATATAAGGCAAAAGGAGATTTCAAATCGAACATTACATTAAGATCTTTCTTGACTCCGATATTATTAGTAGAACAAGAAATACTTGCAACTAAAATTACCTTTAAGACTTTCAATTTAACAAAAAAAGTAAATTAAACATACGTTCTGCAGAATACTTCTGAGTATGTATTTGATTTGTTCCTTTGGAACGCCCTCTACTGAGATCATAAATTTCAAACTCACTGCAACAACCCTGTAATTTCACAAAATAATTGCAATAATAACAAAGAGAGCTGAAACACTAAATTCGGAAAGATCGGAAATGAACAACTAGCAGTAGCATTAAGACTACCAGATCTTGTCCCATCTTTTTAAAGAGGTATGACAGATGCGGCCGACATTGATCTCCTGAAAGCAGCTTGCGATGCCAACCGCCAAATTATTCCGATTAATTAACTCATTAATTTAGGTGTATAAATAATTATATACAAGCTGACAGCTAAAATTTAAACTCCACATCTGAATTGCTAATAACCAATAACCTAAGCATCGAATAAATGCAGCAAACAGTTGACACAATGCAATTCATCTTTCGAATGAACTGTATTAATATGTATTTAGTCCTTCATGATGTTCAAACGGTAATTTTAAATTTCAAATAAACATGAACAAAAGAAAAATCACTTTTGCTCCCCTTCTATCGAATTTTCTTCATCTAAGCAGCTTTCACTTATCATTCCGTTCCGGATTGGTTCTGAAGATAATGATGGCGCTATCATAAACTGATTCTGTGTGGCTGACCCTCTGTACTCTCCGACCACGGATTGTTTCATCGGTGAAGAGTTTGATGTAGTCGGTGTGTCGTTCAGTAATTCGAATGCCATTTCAGCTGCATCATCAATGTTTCCATTTGTTTTCCTTAGCAAAAGTCGAACTTGCTCGACAGTTAAGCATGGAAACATATCCTAAAAATTGCAACTGATAACGTTTATTTACTTTATATTGTTACTATATTGAAATAATTATTCACTTAAGTAATAAGCCAATTTTCTGACTGTATTCAAAAAAGTTGGGAAGAAGGATAACTCATTAACTAAGAAAATAATGAACACAATTTTACTTCCTTTCTCCTCTCTTTTAGTTCCTACGACATTTATTGGTAGATTTCAAATAGTTATAAAATGTGATACAGAGATAATAAATATATTGAGGAATGAAAAAACAAATTATTCCCTTACAAACATTTAAAAGTAGATAATTCCTGGATACAATATCCTCATTAGTACAATGAAATTCTGCAAATTATAGTGAAAAACTAACAACCTGTATAAGCATATCGAGGCTGATAATAGTATTAATTCTACTGTAACTAATTTCTAATAAAGTTAAATGTTGAAATGTCAAATTGAAATATTTTGTTTTGTAAACAGTCACGTTTGATAATACTAATAAATATGCCGTAACTGATTTTTAAATACTACATCAGATCTGAATGCTAAAGAAGAATGCGAATGTCGCAATTAATTATGACGTTTTATAGTATACAACAAAACATGCTATCATTGATAATCAATTGAAACTTACACGTATCTGCGAAATTTTCCATTCTATGGAAAACATATTTGCAGCTTAGCACCAAAACTACCAATCCAAATGATCACTATCAGTATCAATGCTCACTTCATTCAATACAAATCTGAAATATGCTAATTAACAAAAGCATAAAGTAACTGCAGTTATTATTCAAATTTGATTATCAATTGCTGAAAATTACTGATGATTATTTTCATTACTAAAATTTGATTATAAATTAGTCAAATTTGACAGCTATTTATATGCCATGCACATTATAGAATTTCCTTGATGAAATAAAGAAGTAAAGAAAAAGAATTAAGATACCATATTAGTCATAAACAATGATATGATAAGCTTGTAATTAATTTCCTTCCTACTTCTTTGATCCTGCTGAAAAGAAATACAAAGTAATAATAATTAAACTAATAATGTAATTTGAGAAATTTGCTTTATGTTTTATGATGGGTAAAAAAAGAGTTGACAACAGTGGTGGTAACAAACTTTGAAGGTTGAAGCTTGAAGCTTTACTGATTCATCAATTGAATGGTATGAGAGCAGTTTGTTCGAATGAATAATGGATATAAATAATGGTCCATAGTTTCCTTCTTATCTTTTTCTTTTTTTAAACAGTAACAATTAGAATGAAAATTTCTCAAACAGATGCTGAATTGAAAAATAAATTCGACAATACGAATGCAGAAAGAATCGAAATTCCACCTGGGATTGTAAAAACCCAAAAGGTTATTAAATGTGAACTTTGAGTTGAAATCGTGATCGACGAAAGGAACATAAAAAATACTTGAGTCAGCTTTTACAAGTAGATTCCTTCTCCATAAATTAGAATTTCAAAAATTGCATATCGAACTGAACTGAACCAGTGGAATATGAACAAGAAAAAAGGATTTTTCTAAGTTTAAGGTCGAGAACAGTTTGATTTTTTGTACTTTATACATAAAAATTCAGGTGTAAGAAACAAACAATTTTTCAATGATAATATATTATTAAATACTTTTTTTTTTTTTTTTTGAGAAATTGGCAGAAAATAGATGAAGAGCAAATAAACAAATATTAATACAAGGCGCAAAAAAATCATTTGCACAGTAATGAACAACTAGCATGAAAATTGAACAGGTATATTAAACAGACCAGCAACCCGAGAGGTTTTTTTTTTTTAACAAATAACTTCTCTTTTTCTTCTATTTCATCTTTCTGAATACCTTATCTGAACTACCAGTACAATTTGTAGTGATATATTACGTGTAATATATCATTACAAGTCTGAAACAAATCGGGAAGTCACCCAGCAAGGATAGAACTATCTACCAAAAAGCTCAATAATCAGATATATTCTTATCCTCAAGAAATTGATACGCGAACCAACTCAAGAAAGGAGTTACATCCTCACCGGGAAACTTTTTACAGTAAATGAGCAAGCAAAATCGACAGTATCACCAAACTACTATTTACCATTCTCAATTATTAGAGATAATTAAATTTATAAAGATTGCTGAATAGAAGCACGCAACAACAATGTGATATTTTTTGGAGCAAAAATAATTACACTGAATATAAATACCTGGGAAATTTTTAGAAGTCCTCAAAAAGATTATTTTTAGAAGACATACATTTTTTTGATTGGATAATAGCATAGAAGAAGAAAACAAGAGACAAAGCCTGAACTTTGTAAAGCATAAGCTAAGACGGAGAATTACGTGTTGACCCTAATTTAACAAAGTTTGATAAAATCTTACCGAACCAACTTCAAAATAAAAAAATATGCCAAATAAAAAAATTATTGATAAAAGTTTGAACAAATAAATATGTACATTATTGATATTATAGCAGTAACTGATTGGATTTCGAAAAATTCAAAAACGAATTAAAATTTCTGTTATGGACATCATGGAGTTATAATGTTTTATATTTAACATTTTTGTCCTAAGCAACAACATTCATAACTTTATGTCAGTACTTTTCAATAAATCATCATAATGATTTGAAGCTTTCCGGAAGAATTTCCCTGGATTCCGATCTATGATAATACACAAAAAAAAAACTCATTATCAACTTTGGACGATTCTTTGATACCAACCAGCAACATCCACTCTCGCAGTTTCGTAATGCATTACCCATTCATGAAGCTAAAATAAAACCTTGTAAAATTATGAAATGACTAAAAATTGTGTATTCTCTTTTAATTCAAAAATCTGGTTTAATAGAATATAACAAATGATGAAATAAGTTAACAAGTGGTCTTATCGAAAATATCAGTTTTCAGCCTGTTTCTGTTTGAGCAATGATGCCTGCCTATAACACACTGTTTATTCTAGTAATTTTGCCTAGTCTGCATACTTGTTTGGATTACATCATTCTAACAATCCTACCGTTTTTAAAAATTAGAATTTGATAAAAGCAACAACATTCTATTATTGTCATTTTGATTGGTCTGAGAAATTAATACCAAATGAATAAATAAATAAATATATTAAAAATGGTACAGACATTTTGATGAAACATACCAAAAGTTCCTTATATTTTGGTCGAAAGTGATAATTCTTCGTAAGGCAAAGACGAAGAAAATCACAGAACATTGGAGAAAACCCTTCTTCGGGTTGCAGCACCGGTGCTGGATCGGAAACAATTCGTGAAAGTACTTCAAATTCACTATTACAACCACGATAGGGATATTCACCTTTGGCCAACTCGACCAATGAAATTCCAATACTCCAAACATCGGCCCGAACATCGTATTCGTCTTGTGCTTCCAAGCGTTCGGGCTATGATTAGAAATAACATTGAAACATTGATTCCTCAAAATAACTGTAACTGATAAACTAAAAGATGAGTGGCTTAGCATCATAAGCCTGGAATATTATGGAGCGGTGGATCTTTAGTTTGATGAAATTTGCCTACCACTTTATTTCTACCCCAATCATCTTTTGAGTTAAAACTTACCGACATATAGGCGGAACAACCGGCAGTACGTGTTCGAGCCATTGAATCAACTAAACGTCCAGCAATACCAAAATCACACAATTTAACCGTCCCATTCAAATCGAGCAAAATATTTGATGGTTTTACATCACGATGAATGATATTCTGCAAGCAAACTTTAAAACTTCAATAGTACTTCTTGAGAAACAGTAAACAGTCTAATTTTTAGATCATTGCTCATCTTCATTTAGTTACGACTACGGAACAACAAGTGTCAGCCAGACAAAGAATAAAAGTAAAGCAATTTTACGGGCAGCATCGTTTGATTTTAAAAGAAGTTCAGTTAGATTTTGTATTGCGCCATCAACAGTAACAGAAACGCTACAATTCTTCCTTCCCAGGAGGTTTATTCTATTAAAAATCATGAAACACCTTATTCAACAGGACTTATTCAACAACTTGACTTCATCGTATTCAATACTAAGGTCCTCAGACCATCGGCTTACATCATTAAGACAGTACGGAGTTCTCTTCTCACTTCCCATTTTGCATCTTATTCTTTTTTAAATCAATAGCACAAAAAAAAAATCGCATATAAAAATAAGCCCACGATGATTATCACCTGAGTAACTTTTAAATAATCCAAAGCTTTTATGATTGAAACAGCCATTTTGCCAAGAATATCCTCCGGAAAACCACCCTGCACACGTTTGGAAAGTTTATCCAGACAGGTTGCCATTAATTCCATGCAAATTAGTACTTCAAACTGAAAGGTTCAAATTCCATATCCGCGATATTTTTAAGAGATATCTTATTCTCTCAAACACTGGAAATCTGAGATGTCAAATAATGAGAAAAGTAGAACAGTGTCTGTTGAAATGCTCTACTCATTGTCCACACTAATAGTGCATTGTGATATAACAAGTGGGAAACTTCGCAAAAGTAGATGAAGTCTTAACAAAAGATTTTTTCATATATAAATTATTACACGAGGTATGGAAAAAGACAAAGCATACATCAGTAATAAAGCACCCGTAACATCGTACAATATGCGGACAGTCATGTGAACGAAGTACCACTTCTAGATCCATCAGGACACGCTTGTTCTGTTCTGCTACCGATGTCATAACCATTTGCTGAAAAGGTTGACAACTTTAGATTTATCAAAAGTAGCAAAAAATCATGAAATTGACAGTTTTTTTTTCCAGAACCGCTTAGAAGTACTGCAAAAATTACGATCTTTTAAAGAACTTCAGGAAAACCATTTTCACGAAACTAATGAATCATCGAAGTAATGCAACCTTAACAGCCATAATCGTTCCGGTTTGTTCGAATCGGGCTTTATACACAACGCCACAAGTACCAGAACCTAGCTCTCCTATTCTTTTCAAACTTTCCTTTGTTGTTTCATAGACAGTTTTCATGATGGTTATCCGCCCTGACAGCCTTTTGATTTCTGCTAAACGTTTAGTCAACTGAAAATAATGAAAAGTAAAAAAAGACTATTAGAAAGTAAAAGTGATATGAAAAATATTGAACAGAATAAACGCCTACGCAATTATGTCCATTCCAAGACATCTCAATTCGCTCCAGATACATGGTTCTAACTTTGTATCTGATACTTTTCTCAAATCGGAATCCAATAGCAATCCTCCACTTTTTTCCGGAAAAAGTCAAAGATCAAATAACATACCGCATCATCAGCAGTACTGACGGGTGAAGACTGAGAAATAGTTGTTGGTAGCTCTGGGAGATTTCGACGAGGTGCTCCATCACCTGCAAGAAACTTACTTAAACATTTGGAGTCTTAAAATCTGTTTATACAGTTCGTAAAGGAATTATTTCTGCACAACGTATCTTGCGTATATGTTTCTACCTAACAGAACTGAATTAGTCCAAATTTTATATAAGGTAACTCATAGTTACAACCTCAGTTACTTCTTTCTTACTTTCCTTTTCCTTCCTTCAAGGTAAGATATAAGTTTAAGCTACTTCTGAAAGGAGAAATTTGTAATATATTCGAGGAAAGAGTTGAGAATATCTTTCTTTCCATTATTGGATATATTCTAAATAAGTTCATTTTATATTAAACAACAATAGTTACCCATATTTCGTCGTGGAAGTGGATTGGTTTGCGGTGGAAATGAGCAGCTTGGATTCGGGAAAGGCCTTGAAACTTGTCCCACTTGTGGTTCAACGCTAGATGATCTACGCGAGGCAAAGACATGCCTCGTTAAAGGAGCAAATCTTACCTGCTTCCATCGTCGTATTCGACATTCAAATTCTGCAAAATGATTAATATTGTCAATACATTATATGATTAATGTATGACTTTTAACTTACGGAGGGTAAAGAGAGATTCCGTTGTGATAGTACAATGGATGGTATGATAATCTTAGAATGATTTTACTTTAGTTAAAATTATTAAATTAAATTGAACAAATGACATATTTCAAAGAAAATGTTATAGATTGTAGTGAAATACTTGTGTCAAAGATGAAAGGGAAAAAAAGAGTGAAAAGCTTTTCAAAACATTCTAAAATATTTAAATTAGCAATTGAAAGAAAGGAAAAAGAGTCAAAAATTGAAAAGTGAAATACTCAGAAAAGACTGAAAAGATTTTTGAAACAGTATGTTTGATTGAAGACGACAGAGATGAAGAGAGAAAGAGAGACATAATGGAAGTTAAAAGTTGACAAGAGATAATACAAACATGAAAAGAGTCCATTGTAATCAGTTAATAAGAGAGAGAATGTGTGAAATAGAGGAAAATATTGAAACTTAGCAATTTCTCGGAGTTAAACAATAAGAGGTTAGTGTTCAAATTGCGAAGTATCAAATAATCGAGGCGATTCCGTCTAATTGCTGTCTGTCGGATGTGGTGGTAGTGTTACGGTAAACGGAATACGATGTCCGGTCAGGTTTATTTAATAAGCAACCATTGGAAACACTAATGTTAAAACAAGCATAATGCTGTGTATTATCTTGGGTGCTAAGTTTCTATTAGCAAATTATGAGTTTGGAGGTATACAGTATCCATTGAAGTTTATTTAACTGTTTGGTATTGATACATTTCAAGGAATTTGAAATTTTTGTCCTGGATAACGGTAGCAGTAACGTTATACATTTTCGGGAAAATCAAACTATAAGGAAAGCATTCCGGAAAGTGAAATTATAACCGAAGTATTGCGGAGTGCTAAAGGAAACTGATGAATTGCGTAAGATTATGTTAATTCGACAAACTGTCGATGTACACTTCCTCTTCATTTCTTTTCCATATCAATTTTGCAATATTATCTGTCTATTTTGTTTTGTTTCGCTTCTTTTTTTCAATTAAATAAAAAAATTCGGATGGAAGGGAACGCTAATAGTAATGTTGTTAAAGGGAAATATTAGCCATGATCAATTTTCTCGAATCATCCATATCAAAGGAAAATTTGCCTAACCTCGTATCCGTTGATGTAAGGATATTGTTTGCTCCATGGAAGACGAGAATTAGATGATTGATGATGAAGCTTTTCGATAGATTCCTTTACTTCTTCGTTTCGTTTCGGATAATTTGATGATAAAAATTTGGGAAATGGAAGTGTTTTAGGTTTACACTTCGTAAATAATAGTAATATGTCGCTGTTTCTTCTTCCGTTTCTACGATTGTTTATTTTCGCCATTTATTGAAAAAAAAGTGGATGAGGATGGAAATATGCGTTTTTTTTTTCTCCAATTTGGTCGTATTTTTTCGTTCCTTTTTTTTATCTTTTCATTTGATTGGAGATAAAAAAAAAAAAAGAAAAACGATTTTAAATGAGCAAACAACTAGTCGAATGGTTCAATTGATGAATATGAAGAGGAAAATGAGTGGAAAGAATTGGATGAGGATGTTATACGATGAGAATATTATCGTCGTCATCTTCGTCGTTCTTCGATCCATCTCGTGCCATCCGTTTCGGTATAGTAAATCAGCAATTGGACATGGATCTTGAGCTGAGCGAATGGTTAGCTGCTGGAAGAAGGGTTCCTTAATCGCTTATCAAATCTATAACAGCTATGGAAATACGACTAATAGACCGCGACGAATGAAAAGAAGAGAAGGGAAAACACTTTTTCCACTAATATCAGCTAATGCTTTTGCTACGCTCATCGGTATCGACCCGTATATGGCCTTTGCATACACATATACATATATATATACACACACATACACACACACACACTTGTTTTGGCCATAGACAGCTAGAAGAGGTAGTAAAAGTAGTACGACCTTTGCTGGTGGTCCACTATGCTATGGTCATCTCATTTACTGCTGTCATTTACTACGATTTAGCAAAAGAGAAAGACGAAAAGAGAAAGGGATTAAATATCAGTTGAAGAATATGAAGTATAAGAACTTCAATAATTAAAACTTTCTATCCTATCCAGAAATTAGCTTTTTCTAAATGAATATTGTCAGGTGTTCGTCCATTTTGCAAAATGAAAAAGGATTTATTTTGGTTCATTAGTAGTACATCTAATAAAGTTACTATTGGTAGTGTTCCGTGAAATCATTTGATTTTGAATGAATAATTTGGTTTACACAAATGCTTTATTATTTAACTTTTTGCAATTTTACTGATAATAATGATAAGAATGAAATTCTAGAAGGATTCTGTGATTTCAAGAAATTTTCATTCTTCCTCAATTGGGCTTTACACACGAAAGAATTGGCTATCAGTTCATTTCATTTCACATTCATGATTTTGATTTCATGTAAAATAATGCAATTATGGTGTGTGACATAATTCATAGAAGTATTCAGACATATTGTCTTTTTTTTTTTTTTTTTTTTTTTCACCAATTTTAATAAATATAAAAAGGCATTTCAAAAATCATTATGATAATTTTGAGGGAAAAAACATCTTATTGGATTCCTGTAAACAAATCAACGAAATATTTTTGCATGTTCCAAAATGAGCTTCATTAGATCAAGATTTCACACACCATTACTTATCGTCATCATTAATGCTATCAGATCACATTCCTTAAAATGATACTGATGCATGCATTGAATTCTTTTTTAATTCATTAAGTGAAAATTAATAGGGATGTTACTACTCAGGCTTTTCTATCATCCGGTTATCACTAATTTGGAATCAATGATAAAGGAACTGGATGACTGATAATACTATTGTTAATTCAATTATGTAGGAATCTACGTATGTGAGTGGAAATAAATGATTCATTCATTAGTAATTACTCCAATTATTTCAGTCTTTATTTTCTTAACAACTATCATAACACTTTTTGATAAACAATGTCAAAAATAAATTTTCACTTCAATACATCAAAATCAGAAAGCGATTCTTCCGGCACAAACTATACATCATTTTTCGTATTACTATAATTTGAGTTAATTTAGACTTCTGAAACTTTTGTTTGACTTGAAGTAATAAAATATGATTCATTGCGACATTTTCAAATGCCAAAATATATATTTAGGCTTCTGAGACATTGTTCACAATTGTGTAAATTAAATTTAAAAACATTTCAATCATTTTGTTTAAGTTCGTAGCAATGTAGTTGGAAATTTAATCCATTCCTTCTGTTTCATCACATTCTTTCATGAAATTGTTCCAAATGAATTTTGCAAGTATAAGTTTGCTCTTGTCCTCCATCACAAATAAACGATCAGAAAGCTGAATTATGATTTTTGCATACTTTTATGAATCCCATAACTATACATAATTTATGATATTTTATGGCACTTTTAATTTCTTCCTTCATGATAGCACTTAATTATGCACTAAATTCGTATATCTTCTAATGATTATAATTATAATGAAATGAAATTAAACACTGGTTATATCTTGTTTTTTTTTTTTTTGAAGAAACACGAAAAATTGCCACCGGTATTATGACAAAGAATTTCGGAGATCTTACTTACGAATAAACGTTTTGAATTTGATGTATTTTATATGATCAATTATTACCGTTAATAATTTAATTAGTGACTTACAAAGGCTCCTTCAGGCATTGAATCGAGCAATTCTTGATGCAAAAATTCACCAGAAAGTTCTATATATTTCAGTAATGAACTTCTTTCGACTTTATCTTTTTCGATCTGTAAAATGTGGAAAATTATTCTTGTTATTTTTTTGATACAATAAAAATTCAATAGATTTTTCAGAAATTTTTTCAAAATTTTCAAAACTGAAATTGATAATTGTATTTTTAAATGTTGAAAGATTGTCTCCCAAATAATTTAATGTTTTTAAAACATTGTTTGTTAAATAACCTGAAATAGTTACAATCATAAATCCTGACTTACTTCCTGAATGATTCGTTGTTGGGTCATACAGTTGGAATGCAACAATTTTAGAGAAGCCAATATTTTCATTAGCTAAATATATTTTATTATTATGATATTATCTCTTGAAATATTCTGCTGAATTGATAAATAACTCTACTGTGAAATTTTATTACTAAAATTAATAATGCAACTTCTTAATTTCTCTAACTTTTTGAAAAAAAATATACCGTAAACTAAACTATTCTTCAATATGCAAAAGTTTATCTTTAAAAAGAGATAATATACTCAAATAATTTTCAGTATAATCTAATTTAATTTCAATTAGGATTTCATTTCGTGAAAGTTTTATCTAATAAGTTTTTTTTTTATTCACAGTGCATCTTAGAGACGTAGTAAAATGAAATAAATTTTGGCATTGAAGAAAATTGAAAGAATTTTTTCAAATTTATTCACTTGAATGAGATAATATGTTTTATTCTCTTTGTAATGATTACCACTATTATTTCCCATTTATCAATGGGAATATTTTTCAGAAAAGATAAATGTATATCATTTTTCATTTATGATTATTAATAATGGTTCTGGTGGATCTTATAGTAATGTCAACATTTTGGTAAAAATTTTTGGAAGACATTGAAGAATTACAAACTACCCTATCAAATACCATTCTTATATTAAGATAAAATATATTGCTTTTCTATTAATATCGATCGGTGTAATTGTTGTTGTTGTTGTTGTGGTTGATTCCGACTCTATCGCATTATTCCTTCCGGTGAAGCTCTCTGAAGAACTCCATTTGTTACTTGCATTTAATAGAAATAATTGTGGAAGAATTTGATTAATGGAAGAAAATTTCCTCATTTTAAATTTTACCAGTATACAAATTTTAAATTTTACTTACTTCTTGCATATTCATTTGGATTTGGATAATTACTGCCTGAAGCAGTAATTCCATTGAATTCATTAGCGAAAAAAATTAAATAACAAATACTGAATCCACCAAATAATTCTATGATAACTTTCCAACAGTGCATCGTTCTACTGTTTATTTTAGAAGAATTGCAAAAAGATGATTACAAATATTGCTCTTTCCCTGTAAACTTTTTTTGAAATATTCAACATAAACATTATAATATATAGAGCGAAGCAAAAATATCATTTCCATTCATCACGAATTTCAAATTATAATATCAAACTATATTATGTAACTTGAATTGTTGTAATATTGATGCTAATTTAATTAATTTTACTTACGTATATGCAAATAAAAATAAATGAATCTCAATAATAATTACTTTATTTATTTCAATCTTTATTTTCTTTTCATCTATTATATCATTTTTTTTTCTTTATATCAAAAGCAAATTTTCATTTCAATGTATCAAAATCAAAAAGTAATCTTATCAAGTATTTGTTATTAAACATTTTCTATTTTAATTTAACTTTGCTGATTAAAATTAAAAATATATAGAGTATCACAAACAAAGAGATTAAAATGTCGCGGAAAATAAAAAATTTTTTGAATGAAAATATTACGGTATGTTAAAAAAAATTTTCTATGATCCTTTATAAAGCTTTTGGGGATTATTAAATAATTTATGGTTTGTATTCAATTTTTCATAAATATCATTTATAATACGATTATTGGCATATCATTTGTATCATACATACAGTATCGTATCTAAACTGCTAAGCAGATTACTTTTGAACTGATTAATTGTGAAATAAATATACGTATTAATTTTTCAATTTTGTCGAAATTGACAAAAGCAGACTTAAAAATTGTTTTAATCAACATTTGACTAATTTCGTTTAAGTGAATTTTACTTTTTATTATTGTATTAAAAGTTGTAATTGTTTAAAAACAAGCAAAACTTTATCGACTACATAAATATTTCGGCTAGTTCTATCAATGTCATCAAAATGGTTGTCATTGAACACTGTTTAATTGAGCTAAATGAAATCATTAAAAGGAAAATTTTTCGTAAATTGAATCTCAAATATATCTAACTAACATTTTTAATTAAATGCAAAAGAACAGATTTTACCTTAACAATACTTTTATCAAATCTGAGCCTGATCTAAAAAAAATTTTAAAAATTAAAGGATTTGTAGAGTTTGCAAGCAAAATATAAAAATTCAAGAATTCCAAAAATCCAAAAAAACACAAAAACGAAAAATTCACCAATGAAATTTTAAAATTAAAGAAATTCTAAAAATCAAAGAATTTGAAAAATTGCAGCACTCAAGGAATATGAAGATAAAAATCAAAGATTCAAAAATACAAGGAAAAAATTCAAAAATTTAAATATTTGTGCAAAATCACAAAAATTCAGAAGAGAGTTGCAAAAAACTGAAGCAAAGCACCAAAACTAAAAAATCCGAAAAAATTGAAATCATCAGAAAACACAAAATTTCAAAACTTGAAATTCAAAATTAAAAATTTGACGCCTTGAGAAATGAAACAGAAATCCAAAACTTTGAGATATTTGAAAGATTGCAAGAATCGAAAATCTATTAGTTTCAATAAAAATAAAAAAAAATAATATAATTTGAAAATTCAAAGACTTAGAAATGAAAGATTCAAAAGTTGTCATTAACGAGAAATGATTTTAGAGCAATGTTAACTTTCAGACTTTTTTAGAATTCCAAGAATCAACATTTATTTATATATCAGCTCACAAGTTTCTTAAGAAGTCCATTTTCGCGAATATTATACAGAACTTCGATCCTCTATTGTTATCAAATGATGCGAACAAAATAATATCGATCGAATTGAAATATCGGTTTTTAAGAAGAAAAAGTTACCTAAGATAATTGCAAAACTTAACGTTGACTTTTGATTCAGACGAAGAAATAAACTTAAATATCGGCATAATATTGAAAAGTCACTCAAGTTCCATCAAGAAACAAGTTCCATTACTCAATTGCCTAATATTCGAAATGAATTATTAAGAAATCCTAATAAATAAAATTAAATATATCACATATTGGTAATGATGTACAAATAAATTAAATGAAAAAAAAAAAAAAGGGTAACATTAAAATATGAATGAAAACAATTGCGATATGAAAAGGAAGAGAAACAAATTGTTACAAACATTAATAGATGTTTGTATTCAGTATTTAGTGAAAACTGTAAATTATTTACAAAAACTACAATAACAATAATTAACAATAATAAACTATTAGCAATAGTTTATGAAAAAAAAAAGGGTAACATTAACATATGAATGAAAACAATTGCGAATTGAAATTGAGTAAAATAATGAATTTAAACTTCGAACAAAAGTTATATGCTCAGTGTAAAAATGTTAAAATTAAATGAAATGAATTTAAGAGAGATTAGTTTTTTTACTCTGATGGAATTGAAAACTACCCGTCACAAACGCTTAAATTCTGACCATAGCAATAGGAATGATCGTAACAATTAATATGGTCATTTCCTCTCTGCAAACATAAATTTCAATTGTTCTCATTGTCAAATTTATTTGAAAAAAGCAAACGTTTTCCCTTTTTCATTTTTTTATTACTTTTTTTTTTCACTTCTTTCTGGTTTTTCTCTTTTTTCATTCCTTACTTTCATTTTTCTCAATTTTCTAAATTCTTTCAGTTTTTAATTTTTCCGCTTTTTTTTTTCGTTTGTTACTTGCAAATTTTACGAACCGATTCGAAGCTATAGTTCGCTAAAGAGAGAAAGTAAGAAATTGGAGCAGATAGATATTTCCAATATTCCAAAAAAGTTATCCTTTTTCTACAAAGGAAAATCGTTCATCTTAGATGACAAATCAATCAATCAATATAATTCACACATATCATATTATAAATGAGATATGATAAATTTTATGTCTGACCCTTACTTGACAGGAATCATTTTCTCTTAATTCAAAGAAATGATTGTTTTTTTCTTGCTGTATTCCTTTGGAGAGAAAGCTGACCTTTATTTACAGTTATTTGACCCTTTTAATTCCTGTAATTCTTGTTTTAATTAATACAATTCTTTGATTTTTGTAGTGAATAAATGGATGTGAATATATTTTTCTCAAACAAGAGATCCAAATAAACATTGCTAAATTTAAAACTTTGCCATTATTAATCTCATATTTATCAGAATTGAAAGGTTAAAATGTTTGGTAGTTCCATCTATATGAAATATAATTTTTAAAAAAAAAATGATATATTTCTAGAAAATGAGCAATTCGTTTCTAACTTTTCTGATTTCATATCTTTTTGTCGATAAAACAAAAGTGCCATCTTAGATCAAATAATTTCATAGCAATTGTGAAGTTTGATTTATGTGCTATGACCACTTTCAAATATTTCCAATTTGATTTTATTGCTGAAAATTGCGCCATGAGACAAATACTCTTTTTTTCTGACTATCAGCAAACATTCAACAAAATACTGCGATCTTGAGCGCTTTTCATACTCATAATATAATACTTCCAAGCGGTTAACTTTCACATATTTGAATAAGATTATTCTTAATTCTTGGCTAATTACAAATTGGATGATTAAGTTCTTTTGTTATGTAATTTTGATAGATAGATTGAAGGAAATTTAAATATTTTCTTTTTTTTTTTTGAACCAAAATTTGAGTGAAATATGAAATCGTCAATATGTGCATTATTTCGATGATTTACAGCAGGTAAAATTTCTGTCGGTTCTGGGAGTATGCAAATTTATGTTTATAAAAATTTGAATCATAAATTTTATTGGCTTCAATAAAGTTCTGATTTACTGCTCATTTGTCAATTTCCGATTACTTCTTTTTACAGCACAATTATAAATAATATCAAAATGATTGAGGTAAGTAAATGAAGAAGTTAAAAATTAAAATAACAAATTCATGTGTTAAGCCATAATTTAGGTAATTTCCATTGAATTTGTAGAGAAATGTTATTGTTATCAGCAGAGCTTCTTCATTTGCATATTTTGGTAAAAATTTTTCCCTTTCATGATTTATCTTTTTTATCAGAATAATAATTACAGTGTGATAAGTCAAATAATATTTTCTGTTTCCTATGGTAATAATGGAATTCTGATAAAAAAAAAATCAAAAAATATAAACGACAGCAATGCTAAATATGATTACTGCATACGTTATTCAAATCATGGTAAAAAATTAATATCAAAACTTTATTTTTTTTGGAGTATGAACAATTTTGCTTCATAATTTTGGATTTATTTAATTAATCTTTTTCCTCATCGGAAATTTTCGATTCATTTCATTGTGAAACAATTTAATAAATCAATAAATCAGAAGCAAATCATTGCAGAAATTTTGTTGCAAGATTCAGTTTCACGATAGATGTGATAAATTTATTTCATCAAACTAATGTCAAGAAAATTTTGCTGAAAATAAAAATTGTTTCCTTTCGATACATTTCATTTATCAAAATATTAGAGGAAAATTTTCCTCCAATTTTCAGTATTAGTGCTTGATAAGAAATAATAATACCAATTGAACCGATGCTTTTTCAATATCGCAAATATCAACCTAATTATCATATTTCGACTATAATTAGAAATAGATATAAAACTATAAGTAAATAAGAACTATCAGAAATAATTGTGATAACCAAAGATGGATACGATCGAATCACTGATCTCAAATACTATGAAAAGAACTGTAAATTGATCACATTCACGCATTCATTTAATTTCTTTGCGCAATAATTGATGAACAAATAAGCAGAACAAACTATGTTCCATCCATTAAATTAATTATACACTTAACATTACAAAAATCATAAAATTTTATTTATTCCATTCCATATCGAGCAAAATATTCGATGATCTCACATTACGATGAATAATATTCTGTAGAGCAAATTTTTTAAACTTCAATAGCACCGGCTAACAAACAGTAAACAATTCATTCTTTGGATTATTTCTCATCTTTATTTGGCTACTCCTAGGGAATAACATATAGTATTAGCCTAGTAAACAAAGACAAAGAAAATGAAGTGATCGAAACGAAAAACCAATATTTGTTTGTTTCTTGCAAGAGATTCATAAAAAGATCGCAATAAAACGTATTTATTTTCAGTATTCATTTTACCAAAAATATCCTCCGGAACAGTAATTAATTTCATGTTAATTAGTATTATTAATTGAAATATTCAAATTTCACATCCAAAGATATTTTAAATAGATGTATCTTCCTGTCAAATACCGGAAATACAAAATGTTGCCTTTTTTCGCAGTTACTGAAATTCAATTCCATATCTTTTTTTCTTCATTTACACATTACTAATCAACAAATACACATTGTTTCTAACTTAAAAGCCAACAAATTTGTGACAAATACTTCAACATTCATATTTTGCAATCAAACAGAAATAAATGCACTTTTGCACTGTCTGAAAAGTCAGCAAATGTACATTTGCGCAATATCAAATTGTGACAAATGCCCATTTGTACCGTTTCAAAAAGCAGCAAATTATATTTGAGCACTACCAACTTTTCACTTTTTTTTTTTTTTTGATATTTCTGATGATATTTCTCAATGCAACAAATGTACATTTGCACTTTTTCTAAAGTAATCATGTGAACATTTGCACATTGCACATTTGTGTTACTTTACAAGGCAGCAAATACACATTTGCACCTGTCCAAGGAGTCATAAAAATGTACATTTGCGCCTTCTTAATTTATTATGAATGTACAATTGTATTATTTCGAAAGATGTATTTGCGTTAAGATGAAAGGTATTAATTTATATTTTGTTATGCTTGAAGTAATAAAAACCTAAATGAATAAAAATTTGTATTTATCTACAAGGTATTTATGATTATTTCAATTTACATATTTATATTAGAATAAAAGAAATTTATGTTTGCTTCAGAAAAAATTGAAATTTCGATGATACATCTGACAGAGATAAGTAGCCGAAATGATTGACTATTGATGGCTTACGTTGAAGTCATAAAGTTGGAATAGTTTCAATGTTTCTTTTCCAGTAAATAAATCAAAATTATCATTAATTGTTACCGATTAAGTTTTCCTTTTATGATCATTGTTTGATTGTTTCGTTTTAGAAATTACATTCATATTTAAGCAGTACCGTAGCCAACTGATCGCTTAAAGTCTTAACCTCTTCCAGAAATGCGGAAGATTCATGATGGCTTACATTTCGTAATACCTTGACATTATCAAATGATATATTTTTAATCCAACTTTGCTAATCGACAGACAATTTATGATTAAATTTAATTTAAGTGCGCCGAAAAGTCTTACAAATGACATCATTTTTTTTCACAACACAGAATTGCTATTACACAATAAAGCATGGCAAAATTGACATTCAGAAAAAATTTTGAACATCTCAATCAAATCTTTTAGTATCGACTGACTGATATGATGAAGTTAAAAGAGTGATAAGCACGAATTTCACTTTAATTATAAATGTTGTAATTTCAAATTTAATGCGGTTTTTTTTTTTTTTCACTGATGATAAAAATTACTAGTGGCAAACACTAAACGGAAATTTGCGATATCTAATTTTATCTTTTAACCCGTATTTTCATATGAATACAAGAACAAATGCAGTATTTTGATATCTCTGACCCAGGACTGCAAATGGATAAATTTAAGATTCATCATTGTGGAAATTAGCGATAAATGAAAACTGAAAAAAAATATAATACTGAAAATGAAAAATATAAAAATAAGCAGGCAGAGAGATATGTAAATGGCATTGATAGGAAGGAAAAGAAGAATGAAATATTTTAAAGGAAAACATAATCGAAGTAATAGCTTTTATTCGCCAAATAATTCTTACTGTTGTATAAACTACAATCAATTAAACTATTCCATTGAATAGACCATGCACGATCACAAGCTGCATAATATGGCCATGATAACTCATTGATCTCATTTAAGAACCTCCTAAAATTTGAAATTTAAATATTATAACATAGCTGAATTAATTTATGAAATAAAGCTATCGTACATGACATTTCTTATTTTAAAATTTGACTCAATTAAATATGTATCTTAAAAGTGGATATTTTAAGAGCAATAGAAAACATTGAAATGAAATATTACGCAGAAAATATCAGATAAAACCTTTGAAATCTTTAAGTTTTAAAAATTTCTCACTTTTTCTTTTCTTTTTTCAAATTACACAACAATCATTTATTTTAGCCATCAGAGAAATGCTTCCTAAGACTATAAATTATAAATATCCATTGATGCTAAAGGTCAATAAATGTTGGGAGTAAAAAAACTTAAAACCAAACAAAAATTTTTGATAAATTACCAATCTGTTTTATTTCCAGGTATGCAAGTGTAACTTTGTCGTGATTTATCATTGTGCTGCAACAATACATAGTCGTAATATAATGTATGATGAGGATTCTGACGATCACTTTCATATTCCATTCTAACTTTTGTTGAAATAGCCTGGAAATTTTCACAAAACTGCAAATTGATCTTGCAAAAATTTGCAACAAAATTAGATAGCTTGACATTTTTTGAGATTATCTGAATAAATTTGATGACGTTACTAAATGAAGTCAAATGATTCAATTTGTAAATAATAAGGTGATAAAAATCAGCAAAATTTACAAATTTATAAGTTCGAAAATTGCAAAATTTACCAGAATTTGTTTTCCGGTTAATGTTATTCGTGTTTGCCAAGTTCCAGCCTCTTTTCTGTTAAGTCCAATCCTGAAACCGCCATCCTCCCACATAGGTTTACAGGTGTATCTTAATTCTGCTGTACTCAAATGCTCTTTGTGATTTGTTTCGATAGTTGTTTGGATTGTTTTTTGTGATGATGAAATTGCTACACAAACCTGAAATATGATATTTCAATATTGTTGAAATGATTTGCCTAGATATTGGAGCATAGGATTACAAGTGCAATAAAAACACAAATGTACTTGGCCAAGTCTTCATTTACTCAATAAATATTCTTTTAAATACAATGTACTCATTCATGTAATGCTCTTATTTATTTTTATAATAATTTTTTAAATTATTAAATTTTTTTACTTCTGATGATAGATAAAATAATGAAACCAAACAAAAACAAAAAAAAAACAAAAAAAAAAAAAAAAAAAAGAAAAAAAACACACACACACACACACATGGTCTATTTCGAATGTTATTTGATTGTTACCAAACCCATGAACGGATGATAATAAGATAATATTTAGAATAAATAATATTGTTGTTAAAAGTAACGATGTTATAAACATTGTCCAATGAAATCCTTGCGAAAAAAATCTGCAAAAAATTGAAAAACATTCAAATAAAATGCAATATATTTTCATCAATTATTAATCATTTTGTTAATTATATTGAATTAATTAACAATATTTAAATGTTATGAAATGTATTAACAAATGTCTACCTGACGAAGGAATTTGAACATTTGTGACGATGATAGAAACTTCTTGAGCTGCAGATGTAATGATAACAGCATGGTGCACAACAGGTCAATATTGATAACATATATATAATAAGTGTTAGTAAAAATGTTAAAATAATCTTCAGAATAGATATCAACAATGAGAATCGAAGCTGAAATAAAAATGAAAGTTTAATTTATTTTAAAAAATTGCAATTTTTAAATGCGAAATAGTTATAACCAATAAAATGTTCATTGTTTTTTCATACTTCAAAAATATTTTGACGCTGAAAATAATAGTATTAGTACCTTAAATAATGCATTTTCATGTAATTCTTTGTCAGATTTCACAGATATAGTTTGCTGTTCATAATTTCCTTCTCCATAGATTCGTCGTACGCTGTATCTGACAGGCCAAAGTTCATCGTAATCTTTCAAACGTCCTCCATTTCTTAAATTTAACAAATTTTAAATGTTCTTAAATCAATTTTTCAGTATGTTCCATAATTGATCTAATACTTAATAATGAACTATATCATCGGTGAAATCTTTCATCATCTTTGAATTACCCTGCGTTATCATTTCATTAAAAGCTTCCACTGATAGTGAGGTTAACTTTTATTTGCTCTATTTTCTTTTTTTTTTTTTTTACCTTATCTATTTAATTTTTTGCACATTAAAATATTCCCTAATTTACACACTTCACTGATTTGTTCATTCTTCATTGATCAAGAAATTATTTGTTTATTTGTTCAACAATGAAATCTGATAAACAAAATACTTTTGGCTCAAATTGAGTTTGAATTGTTCATAAATTGTTGGTTGTGGAGTAATTGTATTAGCACGTGAAATAGGTTTCAATGGAAATATCATTCCGCGATATGCAAAATATAACATTACTAAACGCCACAGAATACTTACAGTTGTCGCCAATGATGATATTATCAATGGCCATTGAAGAATCTGCAAAATTTTTATCTGTAATTTCAAACTTTTAATACCATAAACTCTCATAAACTCTACTAAAATCATGAATCATAAACTCTACTAAAATTTCATATTTCTCAAATCTTCTCTATTACAACTCTCTTCGCATATTATTTATCATCAGCTTATTAATTGATTAAATTAACTTCGCTAAACTTGCAACTTCATAAAGCAATTCAAAGGATACAATCATTTTAAGAGAATTTTAAAATGATAAAGATATATCAATGAAAATAAACAAACCTGTGGACCAACACATCGACAAGAAGTGATAAAGATAAAATTCATAATTGTTAAAGGCATATCATGAAGAATCATAAACAGGAATGCTATTCGAAAATTATTAAATGCCTGGAAAATTGAATGGATTTATTATGGGAATTTTTATTTAACTTCATTTCATCGCTTAATTTTCATAGTAAATTCATCATTAATATTCTATTTCTTGGCTTTAATTCTTAAATCTTAACATTATAATTATAGCCAACAATGCAATACAACTATTGCAGTTAATTATTTACTTCATTGATATATATATTTAGTTAATTACTTCATTTAACATAGCTTCTATGAATTGAAAAAAAAGAAAAAAAAAAACCTGAACCCATTGTACAAAAGCTTCGTAAATGATAGCAAAACCGCTTCGATATGGCGCTATGTCAAGACGATGAGCATATGCATTTTCAACGCATAATACCTAAACTTTTGGAAAAGGTTAAAGATGGAAAAAAAATGAAATGGTAAGATTTCATAGATTTAGGGTAAAATTATGAAAGGAAATAAGGAATCGGAATGAAAATGAATGAAGGAATTAAATTACTAAAATTGGAGATTCGAACGAATTATGGAATAAGTTTTGCAATATTAATGTAATTTTATTGAAACCAATTTTATATATATTTAAATTGAGTTTGAATAAAACATTTTTCAGGATTTTAACTTATTTTGGTCGTTGTCTTTGCTTATTTTAGCGCAAGCTAATTGCCAATAATAATAACAACAATAATAACAATAATAATAATAAACTTTTTTTTTTCATCAAAATCTCCGGTGATTTTTTATAAATTCTAGAGCAAAGTTATCGATCAAAAATACCCGTTCATTGTATGACAGTTTACTTATATCATTATTAATGAGCCTCAACCATAAAGAATCCCATGCAATCAGGTCTAAACCAGAAAAGTTGTAAAAAATTTAAAGCCTATGAATAAGAAATAATTAATTATTATCATCATCCTTTCAAAATCGGATAAAACTAACAAAAAAAAAAAAAAACCAATGATTAAATAAACCACGAGATTGTAGTTTGAATGATGGTAATATTGGTATAATTAGGATGAAGCTTGATTAGAAATCAAGTGATTTGATGTAGATTCAGATCATTTCCCATGAAAGGAATAATTGGAGATGTTTCAAATGGACACAATGGTTTGCTTGGTTCAATGAGGGTGGACAGTGTTTTTTTTTTCAGCTTGCATTATTTAAAACTTTAAATAGTTCAATTGTAACAAAGGAATAGCCGTAGTAATAGCAAAAAAAAAAAAAAAAAATACTTCAAAACTGGGAATCTCTTACATTTGATTTTTAACTAATTAATGAATTTAAAATGTTCATTTCTCAGACTGATGCTATTTTTTATTTAGTAACATTTTTTAAGAATAGATTACAATCAATAATGGATTATTGCTGTTGTCGCAAGTAATAATTCCATTAATTAATTATTGGTCTTACAAAACTATTCGAGTTGTATCGCCGGGATTTTGCTTTCAGCCAACATTAGTAAAATCATATTTTATTACTTTCTAGACTTTCCTGATTGTTAATTATTACTATTATTATCGTAACAACAATTAACAATTACCGATTAACAGTATTGTGTTTTTATCATAATTAACAAAATTGTGTTTTTGTTATTGTTAAATGAAATTAACCAACCAATAGAAGTGATGTTAGCATAGAGCCAAGAACTGTTGTGGAAACAAGTGCCACAGCAAGCCAAGTCTTCAATGGAAATGTTGTGACATAGCCACGAAGAGTGAAATAGACAAAGAGCCAATCGCATATATCGGTGATCGAATAAATCATAAAACTGATCGCATATAATGCATGCATCGTACGTCCTAACATAATTTTTTTGATTGCATTTTTCAGACTCAATTTTGTATTGAGAATTAATTTTTCAACAAAAATTAACTGTTATTATTTAACTTAGTTTGGATTATCACACTTCACTGCAATTTCGATGATAATAATAGTGATTATCAGTTTCATTTTCTTTAACAGTTCGATTGATCACGACAATGATTCATCGCTTTTTTCCTATTTTTAGAAGGATTTTTCTTATGATTGATTTTTAACGATCTAATGAATTTTATTAACTGTATAGGAATAAATTCTTGAGGATCAACTCAGCATATAAGTTGATCGAATATTGCATGATACTTTTCGTATGCATCAATTTCGATAATCTTCTTTATGAGGGATATAAAAATTCCAAAGCTCTAAATCTTTGATTATTTTTTTAAGCAATTAATTTAGTCTGTTTCAATTAAAAGTTTACTTTGTGCATATTTTTTCTGCAATCTTATGAATTTATAAAGCCTACATTCAATAAAAACAAAAAGTCCTTCACACTATAATAAAAGGATGAATCAAAGATTGAGAAGTTGTGATTTTTTTTTTTTTTCCTTGATCGAAATCATTATAATGTAATTGATGATAATTCTAGTCGTTTCAGTAAGGAAAAATCATTATTTCTATCTTCAATCCTTCTCTCACTTCTCTTCAAGTTTTAAATTTTTAAAAAATTTTTTGGAACTAAAATGGGAGTTTTTTTTTTTCTTTAATCATTTATAAAATGTAAATGAGAAATAAAAAGAAAGGATGAGGTAGCAGACAGTTTGTAATAGTACACAATTAACAATTGTAAAAACAATAAATAAAATAAATGACAAACTTTTCATTCGATGCGACATTTCCTTAAAATTTTGAAGAGGCGATAATAAATGAAAAAGGCCTGATGTTCTAAGTAAACTCGAAAAATTATCCAATGTCCTTCACAGTAGTGGAAAGATTTAAGTATTTGTAGGATTTAACGCACTTATTGGTACGTTGTTTCCCACTCCTCATTCAAATATCAAAACAAAAGTGAAAAGGCGGAGAAATTTGGGACAAAGAAAACTGAATAAATTTTAATTTATATCTATGACAAATGGAAAAGAATAAAGGGAAGAGTGGAGGGAAACTAGGGAAGAAAATTAATGCAAATTTAAGATTTACAATTGGCAATTTAGATTATTATCTGTTGCGTTAGTTTGATTTCAAACGCTACGTATTACGATCGAAATTTCAGTTTCATATATGTTTTTTTACCAAGTTCAAAAATTCTCTTGCTAATAGTCTTCATCAATCTGATAGTTTTGAAATTCAAATTATAGGAATTGTTGAATTGGTAATTGTAAAGCCTATGTCAGCTTTTTGATTTTCGACTTTTCTTTTAGTACATGCAAAATTTCAACATGAACTATCATCCACATAGCTTCTATAAATGAAGCACTGCGTCAAGTTTTACGACGAAATTCGCAAATGAAATCAGTCCATTAGCAATAAATCTTTGAGCATTACCAATATCAACATAATTCGAAATTTCCTTTAAAAAAAAATTGCAAATTTTATAACTATCTTTGATTTTTTTGCGCTCAAAATATGAGAAATAATTTGAGGTTACAAACAGGTTGCTTCATTTCTGAATTATTTTGTTTGCCAAAGTTTTTTTCCCTAAAAAATCCCAAATAAAGAAATTGTCCCTTATAATTAAACATATTATATGGGTAAGAAGTTAACAAAGAGTAAATATTGCATATTTCATTTTTTCACTTTTCATTTTTTTTTTTACTTCAATGAAAAACATTTTCAAAATTTTAAAAGAGAAAAAAAAAAGGAAGAACAATGGTTTATTTGAAAAATATTCTATTGTTTCATATTTTACATTATTAGCATTAAATAAAGATTAAAATGATGCCGAATAATGTAACCAACGAAAATAAATAAATATAAGGCATGGATATGTTAAAATCTATGATGAATTTAGAGTAAAACACAATTTTTCAAAAAAGAAAAAAAAAAACACCACAACCATTTCATAGAAATTAACACTTTATCCATTCATATTTTCGTTTATTTTCCCACTTCAATGTTACAAACTTTTCAAAAAAAAAAAAAAAAATCCGAAATTCAATCTAATGCAATTCAGAAATGAACTAATTTTGTTATTAAAATTTCATAAGAATCTATTTGTCTCATAGCATTTTTTCAGACATTTAAATTTTGCATAAATTTTAGCCAAATCAAAAAATGTTACAATAGAAATTTGGATGCCTGCTTTAAAACAGCTGTAAAAAAAAAAAGATTTTCGTATGAATCACCGGACATTTTCGATCCTTTCATTTTCATTAATTAAAACAATTAATTCTATCTTAATATACTTATTCTTCTCGAAATATTTTCCCGATATTTAAATTCCTTTCTTGATATCTACGCAAATATTTGCAAAAAAAAAAAAAAAAAATCTGACCATTTAATAGTGGATGATTGGGAGTATGAAGGGTAAAACCTGGAGTATATAAAACATTCAACAACATTAGAATATTGCCAGAGTTTGGACTTGATAAAGCTGGTGGATTGATCGAATCTGATGATATTACGTCTGGTATCGACATTTTCACCAATCAAACTGCAATTATTATTATGATCATTACATATATGAATATTAGTTATCAGCAATCGATTTTAAAAAATTAACTTTTTTAAAAATTCTAAACTTTTTTTTTCGAAGTGTTTCTCAATATCACATTTCAGAAATCATGCGAACTAATTGAAAATTGATCGTTAAAAAAAGATGTAAAATAATTTAATGTTTAACAAGGGATAAATTTAAATCATGTCTATACAATTATTATTTAATAATTATAATAATTAAACAAATAATTGGAAATGTAACAAACAAAAGATATTGTATGTGATTAAGTCTTAAGAAAATGATACTTATTCTGATGAAAATTTATAAATAAATCAAGAAGATACTATTTCAATGAACTTCAACAATGAATGAATGAATGAATGAAGCATAGTAATCATTGGTAGAAAAAAAAAAATTTGATAAATGGACGGACATATTAAAGTGAACCATTTTGTGAATATTATGCAAATGTGGTAAGTAAACGATATCTGTTGAAATGCCAAAAGCATAAAGGATAATATTAGGAATCAGTTGGGCAATTAATGATGTATTCATGTGTGGTTGGTGGGTCTCATATTCTATGATCGATATTTTTGGAACCATTGGTTTTTGTTACATCCGTTTAGTTTTTTTCGTTCATTTCATCAATTCTCATAAAATTGTACTCTTTTTTAATATTTTATATTTCATATAATAATTTTGGATTAATTTAGTAATGAAAAATTTGATTATAAGCAATAAACATTTTATGTAATTTTTGGAAAAATTATTTTTTTTAATTAACGAAGCAAAGAATTTAGATTTATCTATTTTAAAATATGCTAATTAAACATATTATTATCATTATTTGATACATTAAAATGATATAATATGCTATAATTGGAAAAAAAAAATCGTTTTGAACTAAAATTATCCAACAATAGATGTAATAAACAGTCTGATATTTATTTGCAAAAAAAGAAAATGATATAAAATCAAAATTTTCATTGTAATTTTCAACAAAGGAGTACGAAAGTCTGATAGCAGATAACGAAAGAATTGTTACTGCCGGATATTCCTGAAAAAGAATATTGTGGACCAGGTAGGCTGAATGAATCAAAAATTAGACCGGAAGAAAATTTAGCATGATTTGGAATGGCCTATAAGTAAAATTTTTGTTAAATTCTAATCATTAATGATAATTATTACAATTTTGTAAACAAATTTTTCCATTTTCTCTCATAATGTTAGCAAAAGTTTTGTTTTTTAACAAATAAAATTTAATAAATTTTATTGAATTTCAACAAATTTTTGGCTCACTGAAATAGCATAGACTTAAAAAATTAACATTCCAAAATGATGTCATTTTGGTATCGAATCCTGGTACATTTTTAGTGCATAAATTACTTTTATGTTGAAGAAAAAGAAATGATGGATAGCTTTCATAATTTAGTTTACCCATTTCAATGCATCCCAACCAGGATCTTACTAAACGATTATTTGATAATCATCTTATCCAAAGCATTTTTCGCTGATTTGTGAGAAATTACTGTCAATTTTGAAAAAAATTTTATCGATACAAATGCAAAATAAAATAATCCATTAAAGAATTTTAAATTTTTTGAACTATTTAAAACAATAAAGTAAAACATGTCGCATTATTCTTATCACATTCTAAAATTTCATTTTCATATGCTTTTTTTCTATTCCTTTAGTTTACAATTTATTTTAATTAAATAAATGACACAAATTTAAAACATGATTGTGCATTTTTCATCACCTCACATCGTGATAGGTTAAAGAACAAATTTTTTTAAAATATCTTAGCTCTTTATCATTTTGATGACATTTCCCAGAGGAAAGCTGAAGCTCTGAGAATACTATAATTGAGAAAACCAACAAATGTCGTCATTGATAATTTTTAATATTTTACAGAAAAGAGAAAAAAAAACGAATCATATATGATCATATGAATTTATACATAACATATAATTCTTACGATATGTAAAAGTGTAAATTTTTCACAATTGCAAAATATGTAAATTGAGGAATAACGACTAAATGTGATTCATACATTAGATATTTATATAAATTAAATTTAATTTATCAAAAATGAAAAAAAGTTTCTGCAGAAAAAGCATAGGTAAAAAGAAGTTTAATGAAGAATGGAAAATTACTATTAACAGAATAAATTAATAAGAACCAACAAAATAACAAATATATTGAATTTTTTTAAAAGATAAATTTAAAAATGAAGTATAAATTTTTAAGCAAAATATCTATCAACGAAGCAAAAATATGTCTATATTGTTCATTCTACGTATGTCATATATGTCTGTGTATGTATGTGTATGTGTATGTGTGTGTGTGTGTGTTTGTATGTTTGTTTGTGTGTATGTGTCTGTGTGTATGTTAATAATCCAACTGAAAACTAGCAAGTTGATACTGCTAGCATCAAGGCTTTTTGCTTTTGCTGAAGTTACAAATTCATAAATCGTTGTTAAATTCTCTTGAGGATAAAGTTAGCTTCCCACATAACTTATTATAAGCACAACAAATAGTCAGCCACTTACTACAATTGCTTGCATGCACGAATTATTTTAGATTTGAATTGAAATTTACATTCGAATTAAAATGTAATTAGAAGTGTTATTCTTGATAATAAGAAATTATCAGTAATAAATCAACCTATTTACATTTGAATTTTAAATTGTAAAAATTGAATTTATTTTTTATTTCGAATCTAAATGATAATTTTTTTCTCACTACAAATACAAATCATTGTAAGCATAAAGAGAAATAATGGAATAATTACATGTTATAATAAGAACTGAAATTTTCTACGTCGTTCGATAATGTTTTATTTTTCAACAAAGATAAAATGAAATGCAGAAAAACATCCAGCAAACTTGTTAGCAAATAACGATATAAACTAGAAATTTTTGATTTCAATGGATTTTTTATTTGGTCTGTTTGAAGTATTCTATTTATGGAAGCTTTTTTTTTTTATATGAAATATCTCAAAAATCTGAACATCACAGCCTTTTTTTAAACTCCTTTTCCAATTTTGGTTTCTTAATAAATTTCTGAAAACTTTTCAAATTTTTTTTTTAAAAAAAAAGCCAAGCTTTGGATTACATAGGCATATGTACGAATAATGTAATGGAATCAATGAATGTTCATTCAGATTTGTTCCTATTTTCAAAATCTAAATCTTTTTAAGAAAATAAAGATTAAATGTTGACTAATTTTCCATCTGTTATTAATATCGCACTTTCATTAAAAGTTTTGAGCTTAAAGTATAATATTTTAGAAACTTTAAAATTTCCAAGCAAGTAAGAAATTTTTAAAAAGTTAATTTTGCGCAACTATTACATCATATGCCACCATTTGTAAAATTATTTTATGATGATTAAATTTCATGAATGTTCCTGCGTCAACTTCAATTCAATCAAATGAAAGTGCTAACTCTAACAGAAATAATTAAATCATACAAATATACACCAGTAATTAAATAGAACCGAAAACAAAAAACTTACTTATAAGTTCGAAATTTTTGAAATAAAATTTTTTCTGGAATAGTTACTTTTGGTTATATTTGCATTTGTGATGACAATCAGTGGTAGAATGAAGAATAAAGAAAGTTAAAAAAAAGGATTTCATAGGCATCTGATTTGAACATTAAATGGATGGATGATTTGGAAGAATGATTAGTGTGAATGCTTCCGGAAATAGAACTGATTATATTGGAAAGAAGCCGGAATTGCATGCAAGATGAGATTACAAAAGAATGCTTAATTTTATTTTCAATCTGTTTGTTTGTTTGCTATATATTTGGATGGGTCTTTTTTTTTTTTTTTTCTTCCCATCTTTCTGTTGTTTCAATTGAAAAGAACTTTTAAAGTGAAAAGTTAAAGTCTTATCGAATTTCGAAATGTCTTCGAATATCCTAAAAAAAAAAAAAAAAAATCGTATTTTATTAACTTTGTTTGAGTTGGAAAAAAAAAAAAAATTGAAAGCATTCCGTTATTCCGTTGCACTATCTTCATTGAATTTATGAACAGCTTGAGGAAATGGTTTATTTCTTTTATCCTGTCAAATTTATTGCCAGTAAAATATCAAAGCCTAGGACAGAAAGGATGGAAAGAGCCATAAATTGCAAGAGAAAAATAATGAAAGGCTAATATAGTAACATATATATTGATGATTATTAAATAATTAGAGGAAAAATGAAGTAAATTTAAAATTAATTCGCTTCAATTTAAAATTCGAAAATTCAAAATATCAAACAGTGTAAAAAGCAATTCATCTAATTTCACAATGTTGAAAAAAAAGAAAACAGGATATTCTTGTTTTACACTTCATGTTGTCATCTATATCAACTAAGAAGTGATAATTAAAAAGAAAAAAATTATTCATAATTCCTTTGTTGAGTTCTTCCTGGAAATAATATCATATAAGATTTCAATCTTAAATTTAAATCACATATCATTGGTTTGCATGAAGTGTTATCACAGATGATAATTTAGATTTTAGAACTGAAAAGATCCGGTAGGATCGAAGAAGATTAAAATTTTTCAAAGCTTAAGAGATCAGGATACAGAAAAAAATGGTCTATTTTTTTTGATTTAAAAAATAACTTTTAAGTAAGGATAATCGATATATATTCTTATATACTAATTATTTGGCAACCTATTGTAATAAGACATTTTTATTAATTTAATATCAATTGAAAAGAAACGTTTTATTTTTTTTTGTGTGTGTGAAAGATTTTGCAATATCTAAAAACGTAACATTTCTGAGATAATTATTAAACAATAAAATTGGAAGTATTCATTCTAAAATTTCAATTATTCGGCACCAAAATTTAATACTTAACTGTTCCCAATTAAAACTTTGATTAGTATTATTCTTAATTTGTTATACATATAAACTTTGATAATCATTTATGCATTCTCTGATTGCGTTATTAATATTATTTGTTGTAATTGTATATCTGTTGTAAATGTGTTGCAATTTATTGAAAAGTCTTTACTAAATTTTAGAAACAGGCCTTTAGTTAGGAAATAGTTTAATTTATTGGATCCATGGCGAATAGCATTACTTTTTATTTAAATTGAATCAAATATATGTCTCGAACCTTTTGTTGTTTGATAATTTCTTTTTCAGGAATCTATTAGCCGTGAACTTTAATGAATTTCAATTTCAGTTGATTTTCGTTGAATTTTTTTTTTCCAGAAATCTCAAATCCTTCCATTCATCTAATCTTATCATATCAAACATTCGATCATATTCAGTATGCAAGTTTTACTCTTCAATCTGAAATAATGCTTACTTTGCATTTGAAAAATCAATTCTTATTGTCATCCTATACTGTAATTTTTATTTATTATGATAGTAATCATTTCATAATTTTTAAAAATTTTCATTCCATTTCAAATCTTTCTTCTTTCTTGATCACAAAAATAAAAGATATCTTCGATTCTCTTTTTTCAATATTTTCACCTCAAATGGCATGTTACTCTTAAATTTCAAACTTATCAATGTAATAATAAGAAGTAATCGAATGCAAATCGTCTGAATGATTACTTATCATCAATCATATCTCTACGATTGTTCCATCTGTTCTTTTTTTGCTTTTTATAGCAAATTTTCCTTTATTCCATATGTGTAATATACGAAGTATCAGAGATGATCTTAATGAGTTTATTCATTCCATTGATCATTGCAATAATTACAATCCCATGTGTGTATCATTAATAATTAGCAATCCTTAGAAAGCTTTCTTGCAGACTACTCTTTATTAATTCATCATCATTTTAATGCTTAAAATTATAGTATTTATTTATCTTTTAAATAGTTTAATTCTTTTTGAATAATTTAATTCTGAAGAAAAAAAATACAAATTTGATTCATATTTCATCTGTATCAGAAAATCATTGTAATTCTTCTCTGATCACAACTATCAATATTTGTTAATAATATCATTTGTATTAATATTTTCTTATGAGATAAAGTTTAAATATGATTAAATTTAAATTTTTCATTATATCCATTTGTGTTTTTTTTTTTCTTTTTTTTAACAAAATTTCCAAATGTAATAAATAAGCTAAGATATATTTTTCCCTAATCGATTAAGTTTTCAAAATGGACAACAATAAATGTCGTAGCTACACCCGCAACTTTGTCCTTGACAACCATTTGCGGAGATAGCACAGCGATGGGTTGACAATCGATTTTCACTGTACACATAAAGGTTTGAAAAATTTTTCCAACAATTTAGTAGTGCATGTGCATAGCAATAATCAGTTGAGAATGGATAGTGTCTGTTTATATGTGTGTGTCTGTGTGTGTGTATGTGTGTGTGTGTGTGTGTGTGTGTGTGTGTGTGTGTGTGTGTGCATATATATTTGAATGTATGCGCGGCGCAGTAAAAACCTGTTCAAGAAAGGGATGATTCTTAAATTTACATCATCCATGTGCTATCATCATCATTTGAGAATTTAAAATTTTTTAATCTTTACTTTTCTAACAGATCATTGATTAATTTCTTATAGCAATTTTATTTAAAAAGCTAATTTTATCTTTTTTATTTTTTATTTTTGTGGATGATTAAATGATTGAATTTGTTATATTTTATAATGATATCTATTTGCAAGTTTCCTTCATATTTTACATTTAATATGATGAATTAGTTGATATTTTTCTTTTTAATTCTAATTTTATTTAGTGAACTTCGTTCATTTCTATTAAAATAGATGAATGTATTATTGACAAAATTTTTCTAAATTTTCAGATCATTATCAAAACGTTTGATATAAATACGGGTCTAATAAACATTGATAGTCAAATTACGCTTTTCACAGATGTCAAAATTGAAACCACCTGGTATTACAATTTGTAGCTATAGTTTTTATAAAATATTCTAAGAATTAATTATTGTTTCGTTACTAATTAATCCTGTAAATTACGATGCTCTCAATGGTATCTTCTGCACGAGGAACGCTACAAATTCCCTCATTTATCATTGCATTAATCGGGACGATCATCAATTTTGTAGCTCTAGCAACACCAGCATGGCAGGTGAACATTTACGAAAAGTTGAAAATATTTCTCTCTAAAATTTTACCTACGGTAAGCAATAATTGAAATGTAAGAATTTTTGAAAATATCCAATTCAATTATATTACTGTATACTTTTTAAAATTGTTGTATCATTAAGTTAATATGAGATGAAGCATTAAGCTAATGTTCAATAATTTCTTTTCTTGTTTCAAAACGAATAATTTATCAATAAAGAATTCATTACTGAAATAGAGAAAAGTTTCAATGAAATTTGTATTAATTAGTAAAACTTTCTCTCTCTCTCTCTTACTTAGGTAGTTTATGTTCGAGAATTACAACAGTGGATACAGAGCGGGTTATGGATGAATTGTCAGACAAGGTAAGTTGTTCGTCTCAATTTTAATTCCTTTAAATTTTATTCGAAATTAATCTGAGATTGTGGATGCTAAACATGAATTAATTACTATTTCAAAAAGAAAACAAAAACGCATGAAATTCAATATTTTATTAAAAATTCACTAACATACAAACAATAAATTCTAATTGTCGAGAATTCGTAAACCTTATTAAATTAAATAATTTACCAAATCGTAGACCATCTGGAATGCTCTCCTGTACTTATACATTCACCAAAACTGATGTTGATTTTTACACAAATCCACAAGTGGTCAGTATTCGGACACCAGCATTCTATGGTTAGTTCATAATTTGTTTAATTGCATTATATCCTGTACACTTAATTATGGCTTCTATATCTTAGAATTATATTCATATGTCTTCTTGTCCTAATATTTGTCACTTTGACCCATATTGTACTCATATACTTTCCTATTCTCATATTCGTCACTCTATTTTGCTATTTTTTCTTCTTTAAATAATTTTAATTATTTGCTGAATAATTCTGCATAATTTATTCATTCATTCATTTGTTGCTTAATGATAAAAAAAAAAAATTTTGAGATTGGCAACATACTTTACTGTACATACTATTATTTGGCCAATTTCTGGCTCTTTTTGCAATGATTTGCTTTTGTTATTCACAATCAACAGATGTTAGCAGAAGTGCTCAATTTTTATTTACCATTGCAATTGGCCTTTCTGGTTTGTAATTTTGCTATTTTTATTATTTATTTATTTATTTATTTATTTACTTATTTATTTGCATTAATAATGCGATTTATTTATCATTCCATTTCAGCACTGATCAATATTGGTTGTAATATAACATTTCAAGTATTTGCTCATATGCTCGAATATAGGTTCTATCATGTTAGCGTTAGTGGTATTTATGAGGTAAGTATAAGTATCGATTTATAGAAAATATCAGAATTTGAAAATAAAAAATAAAAAACTCGCAATGATGAGATACAAAATCATGATTTCAGAAGCATGTTGGTTATTCGTATTTCTTACATCTCATAGATTCAATCTTACTGGTACTATCATTCCTGTTCTCATTGGCTTATATGATAATGCTTGATCGATCTTCTCAAAGTAACACTCCAACACGATTAAGTCAAAATATTTTTTCATCACAACAGGTCAATTTGTTTGCTTATTTATTTAGCATTTATGTTGTTTACTTTCAACATTCTGTTTGCTAGAAATTTATTAATTTCTTTTTTTCGACGATTTTTTATGATTTGTTAATTTCGTTTATTTTCTTTTCATTTATTTTTGAATTTTTCAACAAATATATGATGAAATCTCTATGGTAAGATCAAAATTTTAGGCTTATCAATATCGTCATCCTCGGGAAGATTTTTTCGCAATGCGTGCCTTACCTGAACTGCCTCAAAAATACCGGAAATGACGATAACATAAACTTTATGTGTTTACTGTGACGATTTATCCTGATAAAATGTGTTTTGCACTGATTTCTGAAAATGTTGTTATTGCCTTTGATACATGAATTGATCTATAATTCAGTAATCAATACTTAATAAATCATCGAACTCGTTCAAATTTAATGCGACAACTGTAGAAAATTGTAGCACAAGTTGAAGCCAAGTCTCGTTTTCTTTCTCAGTCATATTTCATAGAAACATGGACCTTTTAAAATAATCTTGCATCTGTCAAATTTGTAAGGATGAAAAAACATTTAAATCTGAAAAAAAAAAGGGTAAAAATTGATTTTTCCTAGTTCGATCTAAATAAAAGGTATGGAAATTTTGATGAAAAAAAAATATATATATCTATGAAATACTACTAAGATAAAGATTACTCAATCATCAGATCAATCGACCAAACAAATTTTATGAATGAAGTTTTCATTCTCCAAATAATGACCCTGTATGTTGTCATTCTTTTTCATTTAGCATTTTAGAATGAAATATCTCTCTTCGTCTAATTCCATGTATTTTAGATCGTTAATACCGACATCATCGCAGCAAAATGTCGTCATTTCGACAGTCACTGGTCATTCTAAATTGATTTGCATTACAACTTTCCATTTTGATGAATTTCAGATTATTTTCTCAAAATAAAACATTGAAATATTGAATTCCTATCTCACAAATCTTTACGACAGGATTTTTACGTATGAATTTTTGAAGTAACAAGCTTTTTTTTTCGATTGTCGAATCTTTTTTTCCTATATTTATTTAAGCATCTGTCAGTCTCATTCTTTCATTCCTTCAGTTCAGTTGGATTTTTCAATTTAATATTCCAAAACCTATTTGTACTTCTTCTACTCTCTTGCTGATACTCACCATCAATAAGATGATAATAGGAAGCCATAAACGATACAATAAATAATGTAAAGATTTGCTATGAGTAATTACGATATAGAATAAATTTTTAAATAGTTTCTGAACAGAATATTCATCTATGAGTGATTAATTTACAAAAGCTACTTTTTTACTTTTTAGTTAATCATTAATTAATATAGCATAATTTATGAATACCCATTACTCAATCATATAATCATTTGAAATCATGTGGCAAACTTATTTCTAAAACTACATCATTTTTCTTGAAAAACGTTGAAAATTCATCTTTCAATCAAAATTTTTATTATTGCTCAATTCATCCCTGATTTTCGATTATTTTGATGTTTACATCAAGGGGAACTAAATTTTAAACTAAATTTGATAAACAGAAAAAGTGATTCTAAATATTATTGATATTTGGTGCATTATTGCGTCATTGCGCCTCACATTTTCACTCTGATCTTTGTCCCTTCGAATAACTCCGAAACTGGTAAGCGATAGGTAAGGTTCGAAGATTGAATTTGTCCATATTTTCAAAATTCATAAAATTGTTTGTGTCACATGCATGCACATACCTGAGGAAGTTTCATTTTCTGCCAATCCATTAAGGCAATTCGTTAGGCCAAGGCTAAGTTGACATTTATTTTTTTTTTTTTTTTTTGTATCTGTTACCAAGGAGACTTCTACCTTTATTTACGTTTCTTCATTTGATTAAAGCTTTCATAATTTGTTCCGTTTTTTTTTTCCACTTTTGGGAAAATCCACTTTTCCTTTTTTTTTTTTTGTTTACAACTTTGAAACTTTTCCTCACCATCCTGATATTTCACCTGAATTGTAATCATTGTAAATGTGTCTATTTGCTATTCGATAGAATTCAACTTAGTATCTGTTCTATTCTGTAAAAATTATCATAAACTTTTTGATCTTATCAACAAATATTAGAAACTTTGACTTTTCTATCCATTGTAGATAACAATCATTCAGCTATTACTGTTGTTACCTTGTTCCGAAGAGGAAAAATTAATAGAATGTTTTGATTCCAGTTTCCTGTTTCTTTGATTGCTTCAATAAATTTCACTAATTTTGCAGAAAATTTGCCAGTAATTTTCAAAAGTTGTTTTGAATAGGTAGTATTACAATTGCTTTCTTTTTTTTTTTTTGAAAAATAAGATTTAATAGTTAGAAGTAACTATTAAATCATTTTTCATTTTATATTCACCTCATACTTTAATTTTGCCAAAATTCAACAACATTTTTCAAAACTGAGATTTAATTAATTAGCACATTTAATGAAGTTAAAAACTTCAACTAGGCTTATTTCTTCCATCTTTCAATTGAAATAAACTTCAGAATTATATCGTATAAGCTTAAAATTCGTGAATTATGGGAAAAATATAGAGTAGCATATTAAGAAGAAAATCTTTCAGCTAGCTTATGGTTATGTCCATCACCTGCAATGTTTAATATACATTTGATTATCTATCCATTGATGATAATATATTCCATTCTTAAATCGATGGATTCTTCCTTATCAATCAAAAAAAAAAAAAAAATGAAAGATAAGATAGAAATAATTACCATTCTATTGTAATGTAAATGTGATTAACATCGTTAACTGATCAGAAGATCTAATTTACCAAATAATAATTATTTTAGTGTTAATTTGATACTTTGACATATCAAATAATGATTAAGTCGATATTCGATAGTCTTTGAATCTTTAATTTTTTTTTAAGATTTAATGCATCAAAAGAGAAAAGAATGAAAAATTGAAGTTTGAATTTCTGAAATTCTCTTTTAATATTATTAAAGATTAAAGATTTTAATAGGTGTTAAAGGCTTTTTCGTTTTAAATCCAAATATTATTGAAATTTTTTATCCTTAAAAATTTACTGTTACTTTTTTTTTCTTGTTAAAGACCTTTTAATTATTTCCTACTATGTACCTTCTCATTTATGCTAATCAAAACAATGCATTTTTTCATCATCTATGAATTGTTTCATTTAAAAATTTCAATAATCTTAACCATCAAATGCATCTTTCATAGAAGTTGCATCTACTCATTTCAATATATGTCGTTTGTTGTGGAAATTTTCAAAATGAGATCGGAAATTTCAGTGATCACTGGTGCAATTAAGCGCTTAAGATGCAGAAATATTGCCCCACTTTCAAATCCTTTGATGTTTTCATTCTTTTGTAGGATTTCGCATTCGCCATAAAATGATCGTACAACACATCAAAATCTTGTTAGCAAAATCTGAAAAATAATAGAATAAAAAAAAAAAAAGAAAGCTGACAAATTTTTACAAAAATGATGTTGGATTGGTCAAATCCATTGCTGCAAATTCAAGCTGTGGCTTTTATCACTTTATGTATCGGCAATTTTTTATTGTTTATCGCTTTATTAACTCCCGCATGGCAGGTAATTTCAAGTTTTTTCCTTTTTTTTTGTTTATTCACAATATACAAAAAAGAAAAAGGTTAGTCTCTTTTTTGTATGATAATTAATAAATTTAAAATAAACAAATTTAAGGTAGCAGAAGATAGAGATGCACATCGATACGTACAAAGTGGTTTATGGATGTATTGTCCAGGTGGTGGACCATGTTGGTACATTTTTAATGATAACATGATTAATTACTACGAAAGAGTAGATGTTTGCCGATTTCTTTTAATTGGTGATTGCCGTAAAAAACTCATTAAGATTCCATATTTTTTTGGTAAGTTTAAATCTTATAACTTCTCAATTTAAAAAAAAAAAAAAACTTTCTCTTACTTATCATCATTTTGTACATATGTTTAATCGATTTCAATATTCTAATTTAATATCAAATTTCCGATAGCTTGTAATAACATTTCGGAATTTATTTTTGTTTGTTTTTTTTAGGATGGCATCATGCCGTTTTGATTTTACTCTTATTCGCCTTTGCATTTGGTCTTATCGCTACAGGACTTCTTGCACTTAGTGTATTTCGAGCTAACAAAGTTCGATTGTTTACGGTGATCTTCGTCCTATTCAACTTCTTATCCTGTAAGCTAATGAATTAATTATTCCATTGATTTTTTTTCTTTCACTTAAAGGATGCATTATGCTTGTTGTGATCAGGATTTAAAAATATCTCGCCTGATCATTGAATCTCGAGATTGATTTTCTTGTATTATTACTACAGGAAATTTGCATTGATGATATATATTACCACATACAATTAACAGTTGAACCTATGATTATTTTTAGTCTTGTTCTTATCATTGGGATTGATTGTTTTCATGATTAACGCTGAAATGTTGGAATCACGTTTCCTGATTGGTGTCAAAAATATATTCAAGGTATGTTTGATATATGTCAAATTATTTCATGTTTGTTTCAAACAGGAATATAATTAAGTTAATATATTGGTATTTAAGTTAAATATTAAACGAAACGTCTAACGCTGCCTATTCTTATAACTAAAGAAAAAATTCATAATCAGTTGATATTATAATTTAAAAAAAAAAAAAAAACTATGGATTGGTAAGGTTTTACTGGCTTTAAGATTTAGATATTAACTTGTTCTGTTAATATTCAGATGTCGGAACTTCTCATCCCTGAGTAATTAATAAGGCAAGATAACAAAAAACTGAAAAAAAAAAAAATTCAAACAAATCTTTATTCCAGAAGGAACATGGTTATTCGTTCTATTTTGCTGGATTAGCATGCATGTTTCTGATGTTCAGCTTACTGGCTGGCGTTATGATAAAAACTTATATATTTTTCACAAAAAGCGGGCGCAATTATGTAAAAGAAGCAAAACTCAAAACCTCTAGTCCATTATCATGGCGATCATTTATGAGCATCAATAAACCGAAGGTGACGTTGATTATTTTGCTAAAGTACATTTCTACAATTAATATTTTTAATCAAAAATTTACTAAAAAATTTCATGACTGGAAAAACAGCTTAATGGAAATCACACACAACTAATTGATTAATACAATTTTAGCAAAGCAAAGCACTCCATAGTTAAGTTTGGTTGGCTTGGTGTTTTCGCCGGACCGGTAGCAAAAAAGGTTGCAAAATCCTATTTTAGCTCTCCCATAAACAGTTTTCGTTCCAGGATACAACAAAACGTTCCAGCAGTCAAACAAGTCCATACCCGACGATTCCGGTTTTCCAGAATGTCTTCGAGCATCCACCGCGACCAGGCAGTAATACAGCATCACAGTCGTTAACACCACTGCCACCAGAATATATGTCAACAACCAGAACATTCCTCAGCTATTAATAATGCAAGATGATCAAATGTAATTTTTCACCATTTCTTGTAAATAAATTATGAAAAACGAAACCATGCCCCTTCTCATCTTTAATAGTTATAGTCAAGCGAATTTATATTCAACAAGTCTCTTAATGTTAGACTAATAAGGCAAAAAAAAACACCATTTGAAATACAAAACAGAAAGTCACAACTTGAAATGCAAATCAAAATTTATTAAATAAAGCATAAAAAAAACGCTAGTTAGCAAATAAAATGAAAATTTCAACTCAACAATAATAAAATCCTACATATGCGCTTATTTTTGACAATATTCTCATAAATTTGAAAAAAATAACAAATTAAAAAAAACTTTATAAAGTATGAAATTAGAGACGCGACGTGTAAGAGGTAAAAAATGCCCCTTATTATTCAAGCTTCCTAACTGGAGGAAGCAGGAACCAAGGAAGTTTTTAAACGAATATATAACTTAAAACATGGAAAGTTTGTTTAACAAGGTATACTAGAGGCGGAAAAACAAAGTGGTAGTAAATAAGAACATTTTGAAGAAATGAAAAAATGTAACCGAAATTCACTGCAAGACTGTTTTGAACTGTTTCATCCTAAAGGCATTTTTATAAAATCTCTCTTCCAAATTTCAAAATTAAAAATTTCGAAAATAGCCTAAAGCAATGCCGAGCAACTCGAAAAAAGTAAAAATTAACCGGAGTTTTCCTGCGCGTGAGAAAAAGTTAATCTAGAAATCTCCGTTAGTAAGATATTCGCTGATAACGTCCGCATTACGTTTTAACAGCTGCTCGTTCAAATGTACTGATTCAATGATTTGCCGCGTCGTACGATTAAGCGTTCGAGCTTCATCTGCTCCGAGACATGAGCAAACAAAGTCCTGAAATAGAAAGAGAAACCTGTGACTAAACCAATTTTGTCTCTTGCTTAGGCACGATCAAGTTTTAGTGAAATTTGATTGTGCCGGGGAGTTTCAAAGAAAAAAAAATAGTACGTCATACACGTAATTATCGACACATCAACAGTGAGGGTCTCCATATCTTGCGGAAAACAGAAGCAATTCATTAGGAGATCCTGGCTTATCAATCCTGCCATGAAAATTACATGTAATTTTGAGCAATGAAGGAATAACTACCTCAACTTCTTTTATCATTATGTTGGAGCACTGACAATCAGCACTAGTTCTGAAACAATGCTGAAAAAGCGAACTGTTTGCACCACCAAATTTCTGAAGCAGTAGTTTGGTAGAATCCTGAAAAAAAAATCGCTTTTTGAACTGACTGGAGGCAAAAGTGCAACATTTGCGAAAATATAAACAGTAATCATTTTTCCCTAGGCTTGGTAAGAAAAAAGCTTTCGAAATCCTCCAGTCATAAAAGGTGTCAAATCGAAGGTACTCACTTTGAAATATTCCCACACAAAATCTTGTCCGGATTTATTCACACATGCACCGTAGAAGAGATAAATGATGTCCTGAGAACGAACTTTGCCCTAAAAACATCACTTTTTATTGAAGATGAGCTAACATTTTTTCATAATGGAATATAAAATATCAAAATTATTCTTAAGCGAGTAAAGAAAAAGAGATAAGGAAGTTCCATGAAAACTTCTCCAAACTTTAGATTTTCTCAACAACAAAATAAGAACTGCAAATAAGCTACATTTAAATTGTTAGATTTACTTTATTTGTATTCTAATATTCATGTACTTGAAAGTCACATGGAGTTGCATATTAACCCCCAAAGAATATTACTGACAGCAATAATATACTTAGTAAAAGCTATAATTATAATAATTCAAGATGATTAACATAAAGAATATTACATTTTTAATGCCATATTCGAAAACTTCCTTCAGTAACTTCACATCGGATGTTTGCGGCATCGCTAGGATACAGTTTCGTTCTACTTCACCAAATCCTGCAGTTTCGTAAATCTGCAAAACTATTTTAGTGAATCAGCCAAGAGAATCAAGGACCAATAGACGAAAAATGCTGTATTTCAAAACCTAATGACATGCAATACCAATTAGACATTTAGTCATCTGCTGTTGTACTGAAAGACTTATCACTGCAAACTGCACTATTCAACATATGTTGTAAGGATTCTTTTTATTAGGAGCTCTTTCCGGTACAAAAATGAAGAAGAAAAAAAAAACCTTAGATAAACTAAAGCGTTTTATAATGAAAAATAAGATTTGTATTTCCAGTCACCATTTGTTAACATGCAGAAGAATGTATCGCAAAAAGTCCTCAAATTAAAAATAAAATAACTAACCTCTTTCAATTCTTGAAATCCCTCTTTGCCGTAATGCCTTCCCATCATTCCATATATCTGCAAAAAATTAAATATTTCATTAGAAAGTATTAAAGTTAAATTTCCCATCCAAAAAACAAAGTTAATTTGACTACAAGAAAACTCCTATTTACAAACACACCGTAAGTCGCAAATCCGGATGAAGCTCGGTTTTATTTCTGAGATGTTCCAGAAACTTCTCTCTAGCTGTTTTAATAGTTTCTTCATGGTCACAACGACCCAATCGACCCAGAATTAGCGCTCGAAGTAATGATACTTGAGAATCTGAATGAGAAAAAAAAACCTGTGAATGATTGTAACTTTCTACAATTTCTACGAAATCCTACGTTTTTTTGAACAGTAGCAAGATTTGTATGCAAGAATCACTTTTACATGATAAAAATGCAAAAATTTCCTTTTTGAATGTCAAAATACTTGTGTTCTTCATTTTCGAAAAATATACATTTTCCAAACGTACCTTCATTTAGTTTAGCTTCCCAACCAAGTCGATCTGCCACTGGTAACAAAATCTTCACAATAAATTTATTAAATTTCGAACGCACAGCGGGATCATAATGTGACAATACATTCGACAGCGCAGAAATGCCTGAAACTTCCCTCTATACTTTAAAAAGAAATAAATCAGATAGTTCATTTTCAAGACTAATTTCTGGTTCAGTAACAACACTACAGTTTTAAAAATGATCATTTCTACAATAAAATAGTGCGAATTGCATCGTTTTCTAGAGAATACTTACCTGAATCAAGAGTACTCCACACAGTATAGTTATCTTCATTTGAGGATGACTCAAGCAGTGACAAAAACTGCTTTGCTGATTCTCGTCCGGATTTTACCTGAAAACTGTTCCTTTTGACCAATGTACTATAAATGACTTAATATTATTAAGCAAATTCATCAAAACTCAAAAACCCAGAAAAAAGAGAACTTACTTGATGAGGGAAAAAATGCTTACCAGTGCAAACATATCATTTGCAATGCCAAATCGGTCAAGTACGGGAACCTTTTTGGTTGCAAAGTCAGGCAAAAGCGCTTTTAGCATATCATGTGAATACAAAACACGATAAAAACCGGTAGTTCCAACATTCAGCTATAATATATTTTTTTAAAACTTTATAAAAAGAGATATTCATTAAACATGCATCAGTGCAATCTGCTTCTATCACTTCAACTTCAAAAAGTAGTCCTGCAATGTTTGAACAGGATCTAAACAACAGGGATGAGTGAATATCTCGAAACACAATATTTAGTTCGCAATCAGATAAGACTGAGAACTGGTAATACTGCTGACAGGTTACTTCACGTAAAGAACCTAAGTGCAGCAGTAATCACTCTGCCAATATTGTTCGAAAAAAATGGCGCGGAAAACTTTTTAATCTAATTCTCATTTTAGTGCATGAATATTACCTTTATCCAGTCCTTAGGATCTACATCATTAATCGTAACGTCTTGTTCAGATCCTTTCAATAAAACTCTTTCTTTTATTCTTTCTGGGTTAGATGATATGGAGATCGTAATTGGAATCTGCAGGTGTAGTGATTTTCACAATTTCTTAAAATTTGACTTAAAATAAGCGCTGGTGCAAATACATGAATACGCACTTAATCATAATTATTTTCTAATTTTTGCATGTATTTTTATCGATGAATAATGAATGACACTATCAGTCCATCTGCGAAATTAGCTTAGGTGTATAAATCTAAATACTGGAAACTGCGCAAGTAACAAAACGTTACATGATGAAATTATTTACTGAAAAGCAATCGGAACCAACCTGCCATAATGAATTCTTTTCATCAGTGGTGCCATCAGCAAGAAATCTTTTCTGACTCAATTTTAGGATTCTTTTCTTCCCATCAATTTTTTGACTAACAGTAATAAGAGGATATCCCATCTGTTTTGTCCATGTTGACATTAGCATTTCGATGTCCTGAATTTTTAGGATACCAAAAATGTCGTTATAAAGATTTCATATGTTCGAAATTTGTTGCTCAAAAGCTCATATGTGACAAAATTTCTTGAAATAAGAATTTAATAATTGTGATAAAAAATAAGAGGAAAATTTAATTTTGTTTACTTTATGGTATGTTATGTTCTTTCACACAGATTCTTTATACCAAAAAAAATGTCAATAATTCAGTCAGTCAGAAAATTCAATGAATTTTGTTACAGGAAAAAAATGTCACGGAGCTTACCTGACCGGAGGCTTCACTCAGCGCATTCCACAAATCAACAGTGACTGCATTGCTGTATTGGAACCTCTTGAGGTATATCTGTAACCCTTTTTGGAATGTCTCTTCACCCAAATAATTGCACAACATTCGGTTGATTGAATTTGACTTCGCATACGTAATGTTATCATAGATTTCATCCATTTCATTAGGATTATCTATTTCAACCTGTAAAGTTAAATGCATTACCTTAAAGTATTTGTTTGCTGGATAAACACATTCTTTAGCGACTTTCGTGAATTTATAAAAACCATTTCCTCATTTATGCATTTTTTTTTTTTGAGGAAAAAATAGCTATCTTATGTAAAACTTGAAAGGTAAGTTTTGTTGAATTTTACTCGCTAACCGAACAATATTTAATTTTATGAAGGTGAACTTCACAAGGATTTATTGCTGCTTTAAGTTGTAATGAGTTACCATTTTTGTCCCTACAATACATCAAGACTTCTATTTTTTTAAACCTCTTGAACAGCGAGAACTGAAAAACAATAAATATTGTGCTACATGCTCACAGAAACAAACCTCGATCGGATGAGAGCTTCGCAAAGCATCTAAGTCAAAGCCAGGTGCGAGTTCATCATTGACAAAATGAAGCCATATTTTAAAATCCGGATAATTAACACCAACAAACATGTACTCCATAAACGAAGCGAAGCCTTCTTTTAACCATAAATCGGTCCACCATTTCTATTAAATATAAATTCATATAATAATTCCACAAACTACGCAGATTAATCTGCTCTAATAAATCCACTGATGTCATATAAATTCAGACTTCCAATTATCTTAAATAGCATTGACTAATTAATTTAAAGCAACCAACCATTGTGACAAGATCACCAAACCAAAGATGAGCAAGTTCATGAGCCACAACAAGTGCGATACGAGATTTTTGTCTTGTGGAAGATTTGGCCGGATCAACTAGTAATGCTACTTCACGGTACGTAACCAATCCCCAGTTTTCCATGGCACCTAAAAACATACTTAGGAGGCTTGAGCTTAAAAGACCTTAAAGTGTAACCAACATTAAATGTCCTAAGGCATTTTCGTTTGTTCAATTAATGAATAAATTTCAACAAAATTATTTGATAAACAGTTGAATAATTCATTTACAATTACTTCATGGTTGCTCAATTCAAATTCAAATTAATGTGAAAGATAAGATTATTACCCATGCTGAAATCAGGGATGGCTATGAGGTCACATTTGGGTAACGGATAGTCGATACCAAACCATTTACTGTACCAATCAAGCGCTTTTATTCCAACTTCCAGTGAGAACTTTCCTTGATTCTTCTTACCCGCCACTGTATATACCCGTACCAAGCAATCTCCGTTTGTTTTACCCTAAGAGATTTTATTAAAGACTGGAATAAGCTACTTGATTTCTAAATGAATGATAAAACACTATCTTGTACATCTTCCTACCGGTTTTAATAAAGAGTGACTTTTAGCAAAACAAACATTCAAACAATAAGCTGCTAATCAATAAGGTCATTGAAATCAGATAAGTCGAACTGTTTGTTAATGATAGATTCCCTGCATAACTTCAACAGTCTGAAAAAATTTTGGAGAAATTATAAATATTACCCACCTCAATATATTCCAGTTGACCAACAGCAAATGCAACAAGATATGTTGACATTAATGGAGTAGTTGCAAATTTCACCACTTTTTTATCATCAACCTTTGTTTCGCTTATCACATTCTGCAAATTTTATAAATGAATTATACAAGTAAAGTTAAATCGGAATTATTCACAAATTTTTTTGAACTTTCGAAATGGAGAGAATGCACATTTCTAAGGTCTCATAAACTATAAATGTGAACCACTTTATAATGATCTGCAAATATCTTCATCAATATATCTACTCCTATTAGTTCTGCTGCCGATTATCAATATTTTATTTTAACCATTTTAGACTATGAAAATGAAATGTGAGGAATCATACGACTGTGATCGATCAATTTAATCATGGAATTATAATTTATCAATTTAATAATGATATCGCAATCTTCTAGACCTATTAACTTTAATGGGGAATGAATTCTATATTTTCTTGAACAATACCAAGTTCGGAAAACACATTGAAATGGAAATAATGGTTACCATATTCGAAAGTGCTGTAAGTCCTTCATCCACTATAAGTGTAACATCGAACTTCGCTTTATAAATAGGTTCGTCCCAGCAAGGAAATGCAAGCCTAGCGTATGTGCTCTGAAATTATAATTTGATTAAGGTTAAAAAACTTTATGAGTTTTTTTTTTTTTTTCATTAAAACCTGCATGGGAAAAATTCCTAATTGAAGTTGAATCTGCAGACTTTGGCTAAATGATTTCGAAATTTAAGGAAAGGCAGGCAAACAGAAGTTATTAAATTATTCAACAATATGCAGTTGAAAAAAGCTAACTTCAAATTGTGTAGCAGCTAAATAACATTCTCTTCCATCGGTATCTTTGTAGGATGAACGATAGAAGCCTCGCATCTTTTCATTCAGTTCACCCACAAAGTCCAAAGAAATTTTTGCTTTTTGAGGAGAAATGTGTTTCGGCAATTTCAACGTCACAGTTGTCCATTTCTTATCATACTCTATACCGAGATCTTGCAATACTAAAAGTAAAGACCTTGCAAAAACTGAACTTAAATTCTTCAAGTAAAAAGTAAGCCATACAAACTGAGGCATAAAAACCATTTAAAATAGAAACAAAGAATTGGAAAATAACTTTAGTTCCCTGTAATTAATGAAACTTCCTTCACAATAGCAAAAGTTTGGAAAGATGCAAATATTCAAAACTAATTGTTTTTTTTTTTTTTTTTTCAAAGCATCATTCTAAGTAATTGATGAATATTTATACGTGCATATATGCATATACTACAAGTAAAAGCCTTCAATCCAGAAATTAGGCCGAGAAAAATTTACCTGATCCGTCATTCAGCGTAAGCTGAGCCCTTTTGATATCAATTTCACTTGAATGCAACTTCAAATGATCCGTGCCTTTCAAAATCTATAATGAATAATGAATCTTGAACTAGATGGAATTCAGTTCAATTCCGCATTTACATGTTTTTTTTCTTCCACGAGATAAATTAACTTGACGAAAATATTGACAAATGAAATCCCAAAAGTTTACTTTAAATATCAAGTAACGATTATGTATTTCAACAAATATCAAGGAAATGTGTGTTTATGTGTGTGAATTGAAACTGTAATAAAGCGATACATTTTTGAGTAATAATAACCAAAATTTTATTAATGGCGATGTAATTAACCTCAATTTCAGTCGTTTCCTGTCCACGAAAAGTGAAATTTTTGAAGTCCGGTGACAGGGTTACGGCATAGTGCGTTGGTTTAGCTAATTCTGGTAAACGCTCAAACTTCACCGGTACAACGCAAGACATCTCTTTTCTTGATATTATTTTAATTGATGCTGCAAAATATCGTGTATGATTTTGTTTAGCTAACGACGACAAATATTCTGTTAGCTAACTCGTAGAGCCGCTACATTGTACATATTTAATATTATTACCTCTTTCGCAAAACCTTATGACAAAAATTATTTCAGTTAAAAAGACCGCTTGACTAACATAATTTAGTTTTTCTTTAATGATACTCCCTTAATAGAATATTTTAGCGTCGTTCTGTCTTTCGAAGTACTAAACTCTCACAATAACAGTCATAAGATGTGATAATTGATACATGAAAATTTATAATTTGTCATTAAACAACAGTCTAAACTGCAATTAGGCTACTCCGGAATCACTACGACATTAAATATTCGAAAGTCTTCCGGAAGAATTCTGCATATTCACATGAAGCTGCCTATCATCAGTGCAATAAATCTATGCATAATGTTAACTTCCATTCTTGTCAACACTGTCACAGCAAAAATTTCTTGTTGAAAACTGTTATGTTAAACAAGCGATCAATTTTTTGATACAGTAGTATTACCAGATAATTTAATTAGTAGCAAAAGTGATGTAGATCGATTGTATACTTACATGCGAATAAGAGACGACGAGAATGATTCGCACAGAATTGGAGTAATTTTATGTGCATGCGACGGATGGCAGCAACAACCTGTGCCTTCCTGAATTAATTTGAATTTAAAATAGAAATTGAAATCTCCCCACCCCATTCAAATGTTAAACGTATGGAACACATGAGAGACTCAATAACAAACGTATAAACCCTCCCCCCCCTAAAATACACTTTAAACAATAGACGTTATTGGCGAACGCCCGTTAAAAACGTGCGGCCGCATTTTAAATTGAAATTTGCGTAAACTTTTGTGAAATTATAGGTTGCAGGGATGGGAAGTGTTACACGGGGTTTTGTTTTTATGATTATTCCGAGAGTTCTCAATACTTTTTATCCTGTCTATGTATCTTTCCAAGTTTGTTATTTTCAAATGCTATGCGCAAATGTTAATGATAAGCCTACTTTTTCTATTCCAAACCTGAAATATCTCATTTCTTTAGGCATGAAATTGTTAGATTGTTCTAGTTCCATTCACAGATTAGTTTCATCAATAATAAAACATTTAGATACTACTCTAAAAGATATGCAAAAATAGATCTGATAAGACAATGATAGATTATTTCGTGAGATATGAGTCTAGTCTAAGATTTTACAAAGTTAGTCATAATGCAGTAATCTAATAGTTTTAACCTTGTTGAGAGTTACCAAAAGCAACTTGGAAGTCCTATGCTATATTCTTTGAAGTGAATTGTAATTTCTTAGTGAATCCTAGTGTCCTTGAATTAATGTGCAGACTTTTTAGTCGCAGAAAATGACACTTGATAATATACTAAGAAATGTTCAATCGTTGAAGAAAAGTGTTTCTTAGTGATCAAAAAAAGAAGAGGAAAGATTCTGAATAAGGATTTCTTTAGAGCCATAAAGTCGTTATTGGATCAGGAATGATGAAGTGTTATGTCCTGGTGATATCCTTCGGCTAATATTTCCTCTTGTTTGTTGCGTCCTATTAGAACCTGAGTTTGACGTTTATGTTCTCGAAGTTGTTCACAGTTCTTATTATTTCTCCATTTTCCACGACTTGAATAACATTGATAAGAGGGCATTAAATGAAAAGATTATCAATGTGAATAAGAGATGAGGAGTAATTATTATCCGTTTCAGGATAAATGTCCAGTGGTATCGACTGACATTGATATTCTCTAGTCGGACGATTAAATAGGCATTTTTTTTTATGATGATATGAAAAACGTCGTAGATCAAATAAGTAATTTGGGCTGTGCTGTCGTGTATATAAATTCATCTGTACTTTCCCAGGAATTAAGGACGTGCGGCAGGGGATACTATCATAATGACTGCAAAAAACGAATCCGATTATTTTGGTGATGGAGGAAACCTTCGCAGTAGTCAGTGTGGTGGAAATAACAGTGAGATAGAAATAATTCAGCTGGATTCGTCGGATGAAAGTGTTGAAAATGAAAATACCAGGCAAGTAATGGTTATGATAACTTCTGAATTTCAATAAATGTGAAATGAAGTTTGGCATTTCGAACTCTATTATTCATTATCATTTGCAGATTCTTGGCGCAATTCTCTATTGAGTGAGAACTGCGTAGCTTTCTTGAAGAGAATTGTTAAGTGTTAGTTCCTAAGACGTTTTGTTTAGATCCAGAGATTGATCGTTTTGCATTGCAGGGATGGCAAATTCTGGCAACTGATGCGTGCCTGTGCACAGCGAAAAGTCAGAGTGCATTCGTATTCATTCGTAAGTTACTTTGGAAGTTGTATCAAGTTTTAAATTTAAGCAGTCTTAGTTGCACAGAAACATCATCTCAGTTTCATTCTTTCGCTTTTAAGCTGATAAGGTGTAACGATTATAGCGTCATCAGCAATTCTGCGCCATTGGTAACGTTGTACTTCACAGTAAAGCTAAAACAAATTTACGAAAGTCTTTGGATGGCAGTGATGCATGTTACTGTGATGTCGGTAGTGTGATTCAGCTCTGTACTGTTATCAAAACTTCAACTTATGGGATATATTTGAAAAGGCTCTCCAAACAAAAATCCAGATGTCTTCTTGCTGTGACTGAGCCAATTTTGTAAGTTGTTTGTTTATTTTTCACATATGTTACGAAATTAATAAAAGTCCAATCCCCTTTTTCTTTCACTTTCTCTTTCGACTTGACTTTTCCTGAAAACTAATTTAGTCACTTCTATTTTGTCGTAGCTACACATTTGCCGAGTGCATTCTCATATCATGAGATTGTCTTGTTGACCATGTGTATTTCATCTAGGTTTTAATGAAATTACATCAGCAGTATGATATTTTAGTCAGCAGTTGAGGCCGTATTTGCTGGGTGAAACGGAAACACGACCTTCTGCGATTGATCCAAATGGACCTGTGCCACTGTTGAAAGAAGCTTCACTGATTAATGACAAACATTTGCAAAAAAAAGTCTCGGTACCTTCCACATCTGCATCCGTAAGGTCAGTCACAAATAATACTCTCCTACTGTTGATCTTGTTTTCTGCATTGATGATGCTAAATCAAGATTTACTTTTTTTAAGTTTTCTTTATTTATTTTGTGTTTATTATTTCCTTATATCTATGTTTTCATTGAACATTGAATTCCACGAATTCTTGAAGTTGGATATGTATTTTACGGTTAATGAAACTGAGTCAGATATTATGTCCTTATCGTATTCTATTTTGCTTTAGCAACTGCCTGCGAATAAAATATTTTGAAATACTTAGTCGAAATCTTTCAGAGCCACGAATGAACAGGTGACAATCGATGGTATTGAAGGTGAATTTTTTGAAAATCCGTGTTATATGGAATTTTTGATGAACTGGCTTATGCATACAAATTTGGAGTGTGTCAAAAACACTTGTGGTGAGTTCATTATTTTCTGCTTAATATGTAAAATCATGTAATAGTTGGACAGAATGATATCTTTGTTGTTAATGATATCTTTTGCTTTTTTACACTCGCTATACTATAGTTATTGTGCTGGCTTCATAGTCGTTAACGAAAATGCAAAGTGTCTGGTGCAAAAATCAGCTTTTCGAAGCTTGGTGATATTCCATATGATTAAAACAGTTCTAAAATCCACCTATACTACTATAATGAGTGAGTTGTGTACTAAGAGCGTCATTTATTCAAATCACATTTGTGGAACTCAGTAATCCTATGTTTTTAAGTTATCAAACTGACGGCAGAGCAACAAATTGAGTTGAATACCACAGATGAAAGTTATCATCACGTTTTTATGACGATCAATCACCTGCCAGCTTCGCACTTTTTTGGTGCTGGTTTTGGTTTGGATCAAAAGAAAGCCTTCTGGGCGGCGAGTCGGAGTATCGTAAGACGACTGTATCATGCGGGTTTCATAACACCAGTTTTATACCATACAATTGGTAAGTTTAGAATTTGTTTAATCTTCCTATTTTCCTATATATACGGTTATTTATTGAAATATGTAGTAATTAAATAGCTCTAGTCATCACATTGATGAAGTGTAATAGTGCGTCCTGAGATGTTTTTAATTATATAATATGAGTAGAAGTAATAGCTTATTTTTTTGACTCTTTTGCTTGCATGAAGATGATGTAAAATTTCAACAGTAGATATGAAAAAAAAAAAAGCCATGTGTATGGCTATCCTCCACCTTTACCATTCAGTCATTTTATTGAACTTTTTCTGTAACAGTTTAAAGGACTATATTTGATATAGTCTCGAATCTTTTACTTCCAGTTTTATTGTTTTCGAAAAATTTTCAGGGAAATCTGGTAGATCCGAATTCTCTGGAAAGATAAAGCGTTGGCGACGTATGAAGGAATGGAAAATTGTGAAGAATGCTGTTGAATGGTTCAGACAAACGATGACAAAAAGTAAATCAGCTCTTCGAAATGCCATTTTAGTCTTGAAGTAAATCAATACCGAAACCATTGGTCGGAATGAACAAAATTGGATTTCAAATGAATTCATGATTTCTAGTGGAGAAAATATGAAATTTGGAGTATTAGTTTATATTTTAAAAATGAATCTTCGGTTATAGATTAGAGGTTCGAGATATTTTAGATGCAGAAAAGGGACCTAAATTTACACATTTGAATATAATAATCCTGCTTCAAGGTCAAAAACTTTATCAGCAGGACAGATTCAGTTTTAATTTTAACTAGCCAATCTTCCGACCATGTAGATAGCTTAGCGGTGAAACATTTAGACTGTTCTTAAAGTGAAATTAAGTTTGGTTCGGATCTTTTTACACTCCTTTAGTTTTGTTCCGTTTCATTTTGAGACGTCACCAACTTTATTTTGTCGTCCAGGAGTGCCTCATTGGGTTCAGCTTACGAAGAATGGATTCAGTACCGAGGAATTTGTGAAAATGATAGATGAGGTGCTTGGTGCGAATCGAGTTATACCACAAAAACATGAAGTGAAATTGAATGGACTTGTAAAAAGGTCATCATCCTGCCTTATTGCCGTGTTTTTACTTTCTTTTTTGTTCTGTATAGTTTTGTACTGTGCTAATTTGTAATAGAGCAGGTATTCGAATACTGCAAAGTTCGGCCGGAAGAATTTCTTTCTTGATCTCATTACTGCTTAAAAATTTCAGTATTCTTTTGACGAACGATTATATGATTATATAAGGACGAGTTTCTTTCACTTTTTGTTGACAGCCTTTGGCTTATTTCAAAGCTGATGTTGAGCGTTATTTTGTAATGGGCCGCTATTCAACATTATTTCCATATCCAGACTTCAGTTAAAAAGAATTTACCACAATACATTGTTTTCTACAGGAAACGAAAAGCAAATGAATCGAAAACATATTTGATAGAAGCGGAGAAAAACAAGGATTTTTCTACTGGAAAAGTAAGTTTTTTCGTGTTCGTTTTAGCAGAATGACACGATGAATTTTCCTCCAAAATTCGAGCAAGCGGAAACGCAGATCTGCCTTTTCACTTTCACGAAGCATTTTTGTCTTTTCAAAAATTTCAGATATGATATCTGGTCCAGTCTTTTCTTTGTAATTTACACAACCATTTCAATATTCCATGAAAGAAACGAAGGTATTAAGCTATCTTTGATGTTTCGTTTGCAATCTCTTAATGACAGAATTTCTATTTTTTAATAGGAGACTGAAGAAACAAAACGAGAAAGAAAAGCCAGCTTTTCAAATCCTTTAAATACGCCATCGACAAGTACTGCTTTGATACCCAATTTCGAAGCGAATGTTTGCAAGAACTCAAAAACATCATTAAAAGAAGCTGATAACTCTATGAATAATGTAAGTACATAAATAAAATTTAAGTAATGTAAACATTTTTTCAATTTCGTTTTGTATCATCACTAGATGATACGCTGAGTACCTTGATCATCTTCTTTAAGTAACACTGGGATTTCTTTTACCATCGTATGCAATTCATTTTTAGTTGTTGGGAATAAACAAGGTGTTTCAGATGTTTCATATTTTCACAAAAACTGCTAAAACGGCACTATCTAACAACGAGGGCGCCAATAACGGTGATTGTGCTGGTATGGTTTCTAAATTTTGTGATATTAATTGGGAAGTTTATAAAGCGTCCTGCATGGTGTAGATAGGGCATTTGATCAGAAGATTGTGAATTCTATTTAAAATTCTAGACTAACGGTCTAAAATTTTAATCTTTAGGTGCTTCGTAAAAATTTTGTAATCAGGATTACTTCAAAATTATTGGGCTAATTTTTTTTTCTTTTAACCTAGATCTATTAGATATGTGGCTTTTCTGATATTGAAAAAGATATTGCACATTTTATTAGTTGGTTCCAGTGTTTTAAGACTCCGTGCTCCCACTTTATACAATCGTCAAACATGGATGGGAGATGCCAGGTAACTGTAATGCAAAACTCAGATTAATTCAAGTAGGTCAACTTAGAAAATCACGTCACATTGTTTATTCCCGTATTTTTTTTTTTTTTTTTTTGTAGATATGGAGCGAGTAAAGGCTAAAGCAAAAGTTACATTCGAAAATCGCTCAGTTAGTAATAATCCACATGATAATTTGGCTTGTTATGAAGTTACTAATGATGCAGATGTCATTTTAGAAGAAGAGGTACGGAAGGATTTTTGTTATAGTCGAGGTCTTTTAATATAAGAATTACTTTTATTTGTTTTTCATTTTCATTTGTGATCGTCGTTATTTTATATATTATTAGCAAAAATTACTGGTAATTTTGGCTTTTGCTTTAAACTAATATTTTACACACTGATGCACTTTTTTGGAAAGCAATGTGCATTCGACTTTGCTTCGTAAATTATGAAACTTCTTTCTGACCGACAATTTTCAAATAGCATGAGCGAGCTCGTTCTGAATATTCCGGACTCTTTTTACATGCATAAAATTTTCCCAAAACTCAGGACAAGTTAATTATACTTACATTTTGCTGTAGATTCTACCTCCTGTAAACATACACACTACAACTATGCCTTCGTCATCCTTCAGCAGTTCAGGATCAAAATATGAAACTCTTTGTTCAGTTCTAGGTAATTTCTTGACATATTTGGTGCCAAAGTAATATTATATATTGTATGAGATTTATATTTTATTGTGATTGTCTTGAAGGTGATTTTGGTTCAGTCATTGTACTGCAAGGATGGTTATTTTTTCATAACAGTTTTTTATACTGCAATTTAGGAGTCAGCTGTATGGAAGAGGCATTAGCCATACGTAGCGTTATTAAGGAAAAGAGGGCAGCGTTTGGAAAAGAGTTCAAATTGTTTGATGAACATATCTGGAAGCATTTCCAGATCAATGGACAGGTATTTTCGATCTTCTGCTTTCAAATTTTTGTTAAATTTTGGTTACAGTTCTGATCCAGCATTTTGTCCAATTTGAAACGAAACTATTCGGAAATTTTCAGGATGATCGAACATTTTCATGGAAAATGACAGTTCGACAGAAACTTTTAACACTTATTCGTCAGGTTATTTTTATAGACGACTGATTTATGTTAAAAGTATTCAAAATTCTTGAATTGAAAATCTTGAAGATTTTAATTTGGATTTAGGTTTACAAGGATTCTAACCTGATAGCCGTTGGTTCGACTGTAAATGGTTGCGGTTCATATAACTCAGATATGGATTTATGTATTTGCCAGCCTTACAAAAATCACAGTTTTGAGGCTAATAGAAGGTCAGTCATCTGTTTGAACATTTATGCATGAATGCTGAAATTTAATTTTTAGTTGAGCAAATCCAGCACTAATGCGTAAAAGTCTGAATCTTGTTGAATTTTCAGTTATAGCATACACGTTCTGAGGAAATTGCATAAGAAGTTTGTTACGGATTGGCGTCAAATGTTCAAAACCTGTCAGTATATACCAGCTAAAGTAAGATTTAGAAATTAACCTGTTGGAAGGTGCTAGCCTGATTGTATTAGTAATTTGAAGAATGATTTTGATTTTCGTATATCATGGGACTCGAATGCATTCCATTAAGTTTTTTCAGGTCCCAATAATAAAATTGGAGATGGCCGCACCATACGAAGAACTGGAAATAGACATTAACTGTAATAACGTAGCTGGAATATATAATTCACATCTTCTTCACTATTATTCAAGGTATTTTGAGAGCTTTTTTCTTCACCTATAACTATGTATGCTAAATATAAGTTAAATCAATCTTGTTGATGAGCTGTTTTGAAAAGTTAAATAATAATATTCATTTCTTTCTAAACTGATAAAATAATCTGTATATAGCTTGGACTATAAAATTTAGGATTGACGATCGTTTCCCAGCATTATGCCTACTCGTAAAACACTGGGCCATCAATGCTGGTATCAATAACGCTATGATGGGAACACTGAATAGGTCTGTCCTTAATTTCTCTTTCAAACTATGTATTTGAAATTTATTTCATAATTTTATCGGATAGTATCCCAACTTAATGTTCTAAGGTATTCACTTACTGTTTTCCAGTTCAATTTTTACCTAAGCCTCCCTTAAATTTCATTTTCGAAGTCGTAAATCTTAGTGTAGTTAGCTATTAAAATGAATTTTTGAAGTTACTCACTCATTTTGATGGTTCTACATTTCTTGCAATGCGGAGCGTTACCACCGGTTTTACCGAATCTTCAATTCCTCTATCCGTCTTTATTCAATGCAACTTGCAGTCTAGACAGTTTAGAACTGTTTCGAGATCTACCGTACCCATTACCACGTACGTTTTAATGAACTTTATTCCAAATCATCTATTAATACAGATTCGTTTAATTACCAGCGTTGTTATACTCCAGTTGTATTGACTGTATATCTGTGAATAGTTTTACATTTTTTGAAATCATTTTAGCTCGTGAATTTAACACCGAGACAGTTGGTGAATTGCTAATAGCATTTTTTGATTATTACGCTCGTTTTGATTTCAAAAATAAGGCAATATCAATTCGTAATGGATGCGCGTATGGGAGGTAATTATTTCATTTTGTTAGTTATTGAGATTATTTGAACTTTATTTATTAATATTTTCATGTTACGGTCCTCTATTATACAGCCTTATGACAAGCGGGTTACTTTTCGGATATTGTTCGCAACACTTACTCCGAACCATATCTCCAATATATATATATTTATTTAAGTAAGCTCTTTTTAAAATTTGGGAAAGTGCCGTTTTTTTTTTTCAGGGAAGTGTTAGCAGACAATACTATGCGCTTTAAGATATTCATCGAAGAACCGTACGATCAGAAGAACACGGCGCGCTGCGTGACAAGTATTGAAAATCTACAATTGATCAGGGAAGCATTTATATCTGCAAGAAATGCTTTCTTGCAAACCTGGGCTGGGCCACCAAATTTGGAACACATCGGTGTTCGCTGATATTCATTTTCATTTTTGCATTTGATATTTTTCGTATGTAAATAAATGTGTGGTAGTTGTTCGTAGTCTGCGTTCTCATTTTTTCCTTTTGTTCAGTTGTGGATTTTCAAAAATCTTTGTTCGTAAGTTTTCCTTGTACTTCCTAAACTTTGCTTTCTACAGAAGGATTAACACGGGTCTTTTTTAATATGTAAGTTAGATGATTTGAAAAGGACTCATCCATGAATATATGATTGGAGTGAATTTTGCTGATCACTTCTGGATCTTGAATTCTTTGACACAAAAATATCATTAGTTTAGTTATAACTTTGGGAATTTTGCTGTACACTTTGTTTAGTTTTCTACTATTCATTATTTCTGAAGTAAAGATTACATCCACCATTTCTTATCTTGCATAGGAAATCAATTGATCTGAGCTCTTCTCAGTTTATCCATTCCCTTGGAATATCTCAAACTTTTTAGAATACATTTAAAACAGTAGGTCATTTTAAACAAACATAAAAAGCACATTCGTTTTTGAACAGTTATGATTTAACAAAAAAAAATAAATGAAAAATCGAAAGTTGTAGGAGCTTCACTGAATCAAACAAGAGGTTAATCTGGACAAAAAGGTGTGGACCAAATTATTAAAGATAGGTTTATTTCAATCTGGTTTTGTTCGTTTTCCTCTTAAAGCTTGAAAATTAGATGTGTACCATCACCAAGAGTGAGCAATGTATTGTCGACACGATTGTCCTTAGAGGCCAGTTGATTAGTCTTGTCGATGCATTGAGTAGCATAATCTTTATGCTCTCGAACGACTTCACCACTCCACAAAGCCTTAATAAATCTGTCAACAATCATTATAACAATTTTGGTTTCATTTACAACATGGGACTAATTACCAAACAGTTAAATTTCAATCAATTATAGACTACATTTAGTTGACAAGATTTGTTAGTATATAGGTTAATTATGAATGCAGTTCGAAAAAATGGGATTAATAAAAAAAAAAAAAAAATCAGCATTTACTGAAAAGAATCTGTCATTTTGTATGCAAAATTTACTCTTGTCCTTCCTGTACATGTACAGGTCAGTCAATACTATTTTCGATAGAAAAAAACCTCTTGTGAGACTTCTAAATATAGCATCAGTTTTCAAAAAAAAAAAAACTTACATTATCAATGAGTATAACTCCACCTGACCTTAGCAATTGAACGCATCGTTCATAGTAATCTGGATAATTCACCTTATCGGCATCAATAAATGCGAAATCCCATTTACCAGATTGACCATTAGTTATTAGAGCATCTAAGGAATATGTATGTATACTTGCAAATTATTACCATTCTACTAATTTAGAAAATTATTCTTCATGAATTTGTTAGCTTCTGAATGAATCGAACCAATCTTACATCCAAATGATAGCAAAATGATGAGTTGTATCTCCTGCTCTGATTTAATTTATGCTTAGGTAATCTTTTACATATTTACCCAATGTTTCTAGAGCAGGTCCCAATTTAAAATTGATCTTTTTGGCAATATCCGGAATTTTTTCAAAAATTTCTTTTCCAACAACATTCAGACTGTCATGTGATACATCCATTGATAATACCTCACCATCTGACGGTAAGACAAGAGCCCACGCTAGTGCGGATGCTCCAGTAAAGGTACCTGCAAACTTATTACTTATTTACTTATTAATATTATTTATTACTTATTTAAATTATGTAATCAATAAGTTAATTCCAATGAGAAAATACCATAAAAGTTAACTGAATAAGGTTTAATTTAACAAAAGTGTTTTTACTTCTAGTATTTTAAAATAAATAAATCATTGAGTAATTAATGAAGCATTATTTATTCGAACTATTTTAAACTGATACATTTTTTTTTTTTTTTTTTTTTTTTTACAGTAGAAAATTACAATGTGATAACAACGAACCAATATCCAAAACACGTTTAGCTTTAATTAATTTAATCATATTTTTTCCCATTTGAAGTACTTCAGGTGCTCCAAGCATGATATAATCTTTACAAATTCGCATAGTTCTTTCATGAAGCTCTTTTTCTATCACATCTTGTTTCACCGATATCTGAATAATGCATTCAAATGCAAAGATTATAATGATAAAAACAATAGTTTGCATTTTCTAAAAGGAAATGATATCATTTAGGTTCACTTTTTTTTTTTTACTAAAATTTCAATAGAATATAAGTTGATTTTGATTTTATACATTACTAGTAATTAGTATAATGTATAATTTTTCCTTCAAATCTATTATTAAGAATACATAAATATTGAAGAGTAAATAAATGAATGGAAGAAATTGATCAAAATTATGGATAGAAATAAAATTTCCAATTTAAAATGCGTACATCTGTGCAATATCGAATGATTGAATCACTGGTACAATAGCTTTTCGTAATTTTAATTTCACGATGAGCCATAGTTTATTATCGATATTTTAGATTAGCAACCTATCTCTGTAAATTCATGTTTTACACTTTCATTGATACGCAAATTGATGAAAAAGCTTATCGGTAAGCAAAGCTAAATTATCAAGAAATGAATAGTGATAGAAAGGAAGAGAAGGAAATGGTGGTAATCAAAATGTGAAATGGAAAACTTGCAGTTTATTCTTTCATATTGGGTATTTGTGGGGTACTATAAACTCGTTTTTTTTTTTTTCTTTCTTTTTCTTGTTTTGGAAAATACCAAATGTTAAGATGAAATTAGAAGCTCATAAATTAAATTTAGATAGAAAATTGCTAATTTCTTTCCTCCATAAATATAGCGTTAGTTTCCGAATATAAATTTGTCTTATCCTTATAATTGTAAAAAAGTATTGGATGAAAATATTTTATGCGAAAAGAATGTAATATAAATCGATGGATAAAGTTTCAGCATAATATTCGAAGTTAAAATTTGTCCAAATCATTGATCTTCGTGACATTATCACTCATTTATTCATTGGTTTGCATTTGCAAGTTAATTGCAAATGATGAAAATAGAAATTTTTTCTCATATTTTAAGAAATGAAAGAAGCAATGATCAATGGAATTTCATTACAAGGAAAAAGTATCGAGAAATATTTTTCTCGCAAAACTGGTTTGATATTTTAATCATTTCGATCAGTGATGAAGCATCGCTATGAAAAATTACTAAATCGAATAAATTAATAACAAATAATTAGTGCTGCAGATAATTAGTGTTATCCCATCATTGCAATTCTGAGAAGATATAGGTTAGCTTGTTTAGTCTTTTTTTGTGGATATATGAATCACAGCTTTACCGATGTTTTGGAATAAAAAATGTAACTTCAAAAAGATAAGTGAGAAATATGCCTGAGAAGAGATCAGTCCATAAAAGCCTCAGTGCTAATAACGAAATATTAAATCTAAGCTGCATAAAAATTATCATAAAGTTATGTGATAATGAAAAATTAGCCTTTTGGAAATTTGCTGCATTCACCTTCATGAATGCAACTAGAGTTGCAAGTTCGAATCTCAGAAGTGAAACATTTCCAAGGTTATTATTTTATCCTTTAAAAGCTTCCTCATCTTGTTAAGATTTGCATTAACTATAGGAAATTTAATTCAGATTTAAATTAAGATTTAGAGCTATGTGAAGTGAATAACAATCATACTAAGCAATGGGAACGACCAGATCTGATTTCAAATCTATTCTTTTTAAATTTAGTTAAATTTTAGCTGAAGAGTAAGATTTAGGAGAATTCTGTTACTTCATACCAAACGTTTAAACTTCTAAAAAACCATCAACTTTGCAAATCAAAATTTCCATTATCTCCATGCCAACGAGATCCGAAAGAGGTTGGCAGTAAAATGTTTGAATATAGTAAAAAGTGGAAGGAAGAATGCCCGATTTGTTTGTTTATTTATTTTTTTTTTTGAAATTAGTGCTGTAGTTGGGAGAATGATTGATGAATGCGTGCACTTACTGCATGCATCATCTGCATGCATTCATTGTGCGTGCAGAGAATGTATGCAGCAAGTCTTGAAGATATGAGGATATTTGTTTGTCTTACTCTGCGAAGGAAAAGTTGTGTCCGTTTATCATTGGAAATGCATTCTTTCTCTCTTACACATAACATCGACATATCCTAACATAAACCTGCAAATCATCCATTCTCTCCTTCACCTCAAATCGAATTTCATTTTTGATCTTAGTTGCTTTTCAGTGGTTAGTCATCCACTTCCATTTTGACAGAATACAATTTTGAAGGAAAAAATCCAATAGCAATTGATCAAACATTGTGCTATCGATGGTATTTTAAGCTTTTCTCGCTTTATATTTTTCAATTTAAAAATGTCTATATATACAAATTAAATTTATGTGTTGCTTTAAAAGAGGGAATGTTAATGAACTAAAAATAACACACCTGGGAGAATTATATCGAATGCAATACGGTAAAGGATGATTGCATTGTATTTGTAAAAACCCGAGATATCTTCTTTATAGTATCTTTTGCATTTTATTGGATGCTTGTGGTAGACGCTTTGAATTAAATATTTTAAACAAATTTTAGCTGATATAAATAGAGCAAATACTCGAAAGTAACTTTTCAATCACTTTTTACTTTATTTTGGCAAATAGAGCATACATGTTCATTAAAAAAATTGAAAATTAATAAATTGTTTCATTCTTTCGTTTTACGAGTTTCTGATGAAGCTTTAATATTTATTATGTTTTAATGGTTCATACTTTTTCAGGTAAATTATTTTCTTAAATTAATAATCGGAAATGGCTGATATGGATAGTGCTATGCTATCGCAGGTCATCGCCGCACTGAACGAATTGCATACAACGACTGATCAAAAACGATGTCGGGAACTGGATGATGCGCTGACGATGCTAAAGAAGTGTAAGTTCTGTCGTAACATTAAGAGAAATCACATAGATAACATTGGATAACATCCTTCTTCTATCATCGACAACAAATGGATAAACGTTTCTTTTGTACGGCTAGATAACAATCAGTAAATAAAGTTTCTCTTTTTCGACAGTTATTGATTGAGGTATTTATTCATGCTATCCTGAAAACTATTCACTACAAGGCAGAGCTTCTAAAAAAAATTAGTTTTACTGAAGACTCAGCATGAATTCATCATTTAAATAATTTGAAAAGATGATGACTTGCTTATAGCCGAAAATGGATTCATGATATCATTCCGTTTGCTTGATTTCGAACAACCAACTGTTGTGCAACATTTCGGAGCATGCATTTTTTACGACACAATACGTGAACGTTGGGAGGAATGCCTGTCAAACGAAGCTTTGGTTTGTAAACATTTTTTACAAAACTAGGGTGAACGTGCATGAGTTACTGTTACTTTTGAGACTTGTATGATCCTGGACAATCACTTGAAAGAGTTCTTCAAGTTATTGAAAATAAAGCATATTGCTTTTGTAGGTAGTGAAGATCAAAGAAACACTTTTGGAAAAGCTGGCGCTCGGTGCTCCGTTCTTAAATCAATCTGTCACTAATAAGCTCACTTCGTCATTAGCTATTTTCATTCTGTGTTGTATGCCTGACATTTGGTCGGAACCAATTCAAGATTTGGCCACTATGTGGAATGATAAACCAGAATTATTGTTAAGGTATTTTTTTCTTTTTTTTCGATGATTTTTTTTTTTTGAAATCATATCACTAGAGTTTTTGTTCATTTTTCGAATTAATTCAAATACAGACTTTTTCATAAATCAAACTTCTGACTGACAATCATTCAGTGAATTGTTTTGAACCGGAAATTCTGTCTCTTTTTAACTAACTGTTAATTCTTTAATTCATGCCATGGCTTGGAAGTTATTGTTCGTTTTTATTGCTAGGGTTTTGGCTGAGTTGGCCGCGGAATTTTATCGCATACGATTACCACTGTCGCAGCGATCCGTTCTGAAATCGTCTTTGCATCAGAAGGCTGAGGTATACTGTGTTTTCCATTCATGCTGCTGTGTTTACTATGTAAAACAGTAAACGTCATTTTGTTGCTGCTATTAATAAAACTGCATGTTTAATACCGCTTGTTTCATCCTCAAAGACATATTGAACGCAGAACAGGTAGGACGGAAGAAATAGTCTTGATTATCTTTCAATGGTTGTGTCATAGACTGGTGGTTAGCAGTTTGAAAAACAGTTGTGCGATCAGTTTTGGGGATTTTTACTTAGAGTTGTTCATTACCTTGTTGTTATCAATAGCTGTGATTTCATTTTCAGGATATTATAAAAATCATCAATATGATTTTATGTGATAAGGACTCATCGCCATCTTTGAGGAATGCTGCCGTTGAATGCCTTGAACAGTGGCTTCGATTACCTGGCGTTGAACTGGTGCGGTGGCAACCTGCGCTTCTGCCTTTTTTAGGGAACCTAAATGACAGGTATTCGCTGAATTTATTTTTTAAAGAGAGAAATATATAAGGTTTTCATTCGTATTTCATTATTGTGAAATTAAAGAAGAAGTGAAAGTTCGAAGTTTTACTTATTCTGTTAGCCACGAACACTATAAAAATAGTAAATCTATGCTGCTTCAGGAGTTATTGAATAATCAACGTCCCAGTGCTTTCACTTTTTGATTACTTCCTTTTGTTAAAATGCGCAATTTAGGGTTGCACTAGCTCGTATTTTGATTGTTGTTTCGGCACATTCTGACCTGCCATATATGGAAAGCTTAGCAATGGATTTGGCTACGTTTTTGGCGAGTATCACGTGCCCGGTTCATTTTCTTTTTCTTTCAGTTTCTTTTTTTAATGCGCTGATAGAATCTTTTGTTTCTTGCAATTATTATATAAAAAAGTAATGGTTCGATCTTAGAAGTGGGAGTTTGTCAACTATATCACAATTTTGATAATTTTTGTATCCGACGATTATAACCTGTCATTTCTCAACAGTCATTCTTAACATTTTTATAGCTTACTACAGTTAACTTATCGAGCTAATTTCTTGCTTCTCGTTTGTATATACAAATATACATATACATACTTTTCTAATTATTAAACATGAATTTCAGGCAATTGTTGAACAACTTGATATTTTAAGCAAACGATATAAGGAAAAAAATGATGTGAACCGGGAGGATTTCATCTCCGAACTTGAAGAATATGGATTTCTAGTATCGGCATTGGCCGAGTTTTTTGAAACTACTATGCGGCCATTGCTAATCGGTTGTGTGGAGAAACGGAATGGCGAAGTATTGAGGTACACTCATATAAATTTATACCATTTGTGAAGAATTTATACTCACTTATTGGCTTTTTTTTTTAAAATGAATCGACTTTCCTTGAATTAAAAAATTGATTTGAGCTCTGAAAGCCTTATCTTTCTGTTTTCTGAATAGATAGAGGTTTATTTGATTTGAAAATAGACTCAACCAACCGGTTAGCAGTGCGCTAATTTAGCTTTACAATAATGGTTTTACGATTTTATTTAGTTGGAAAGATTCATTTGCTGTTTATTTCAAACTTATTTTTGTTCTCTATGTTTCAGACTCCTGTGTACATTTTTTGAGAAAATTTCGCTCTGGCCTGGTGTTTACCCGTATGACGAAGTCATATCAGATGCCTCAGAAGCTTTCTGGAATACTCTAAAAGAGGATTTGCTTTCTTTGCCGGGATCACGTGTCAGTGAAACTGTACGGGATGAAGTATGAGTCTAAGATAGAATTGCAGTCTATTCATTTTATTTTTTATTATAATACTCGCTTGTTCTCCGAAGATTAGATAAAACGTACTTCGTTTTCAAATTAAATATGTATATTTGAGGGTTTAACTTCAAATGCAATTTAAAATAATTCTTCAAAGGAACACTTTTCCAGTTGATTGCTGAATGCAGTACATTTTATATACGATTACAATGGTCTGCAATCACAAAACTTGCTTATCCACCTCAGAATGTGTTTCAACTGTTTAATAAAGAACAAGTGGAAAATTTTGAAAGGTTTTAGTTGCAGCTTGTCAGCTAATATAAAAAGGAGTTCACAAAAAAGTGCATTTAGCCACAGCGTCAAATTTAATGAGATGAATGTCGAGGATTTCACTTCTTAGGTAATTGTTCCTTTACCGAATGCCTTGTAGATGCTTTTGGTACAGAAAAACTTTTAAGCGGAGATGGATTATTTGCTTCATTGTATCACCTACAAAAATTTTAATTATTTCAAATTCTTTCATTTTAGATATCGTTCTCAACGCGTTGAAGTTTCTTTAAATACATTTGAGATTACGCCATCGAATTCTACTTTAATGTTGGTCAAGTTATTGGGCGAAGCGATCAGTGAAACTGATATTTGCAAGTAAGTTTTTTTTTACACTTGTTTCAAACTGATGATTAGATATAATTTACTGCGGTTTCTTGTATTTCTTGACGATGTATAAAACTTTCTGTAGGCGCACTATTCGCTAACCTTATATTTATTTCATCAGCCCAATTACATTAATTACGTCCGGCCTCCGTAATCTCTTGTTAAAGAGATAGAACTTTAATCTGCATTTCCACAATATATGTTTTGATAGCCCTTAATATCCTATTTCATGACCACTAATTTCATTCAGTTTAGCTTGTGTTCTGAACGGCCTTTCTAGCTGAAAAATTTGCAAAAGCATATGTGATCCTTTCGATTGATAAAAACTGTCTTTAGGGTAGAAGCAGTTCTGTTTCTTCTTGAGCGAATAGCAGATTATATGACGGAAAATGACGCAGTTACAATCGGTCAAATTTTGGAACATTGTACCTCGCTTTTGTCTTGGAATCTTACGGATAACATTTATGGAGCAAGTCAGCTTGGAAAATCCTTGATGAATCTTTTTTATTCATTGTCGCATCTTATTTGCACGGGAGTTGAAGCTGATAAGCAGGAAACAATTTGTATGGAGCTTGCATTGTCGTTTATTGATATTACTGGTTCTACGGAAGAGGCACTCAAAAATTTAGAGAAATATGTTGAATCGCGGACATCACATTTGGATGTCATGGACCGAGTGATACAGAAATGTTACGAATATTTCAATGACAATCAAAAACCGCGGAAGATGCGGATTTGTGCGCTTCGATGTTTAGGCTTATCGTTGGCCGTACATGAATCGGATTATGTGCTGAAAAGTCTGGATTCAATTCTTACACCGCGACTAAAAGTTCTGCAATTGATTGTTGAAGGGAATTTGCCAACAAGTTCGCAGTCAACTGAAAGTCTCGAGGAAGAATGTATTTTTGAACTTGATGTGCTTTCCTCTCTGATAGGTACTCAAAAGATGCAAGCGAATACTTCTGTCGATGAAAGTCAATCGAACGAGAAAAATCTTTCGAAAAAAGCAGTTCACATTGTACTGTGGCAATCCATCCCGCTGCTGTTGAATTTGCTTCGGAACTTTTCGTCCTCTAAAATTTTGGTTGAAAAAATTTGTGATGTTCTACGTTCAGGCCTGATAGCTGTTCAAGATGATGCTGAAGCACTGCTGGACTCATACTGTGTTGTGCTTGATTTTATTATGTTAAGACATCCAGTTGCTGCTTGCAAGTTAGCAAAATCAACAGTTTTAATTTGTTCGAGTAATGATTTGAATGATTTGATCGTGAAACTCGCAGCACGAATGGCATCTTGGTTCAAAAATATTAACGAATCGATGGAAGAATTTAGTGAGGAACATATAGAATTAGCATATCATATTGTGAAGAAAGACTGGAAATTTGTATGCTGCTCACCAACATATGGATATACTTTTCTCCGGGCGACGCTTGGCATAGCACTTAAGGTCAGTTTTCTATATCATAGCTTTTCCAACAAGATACCAGTAAGAGAAGTAAGGGTTTTCACTTCAATTGTAGTATGAGTCACTTCTTGAATTGTTCGCAGTTAAATTTGCGAAGTCCATGATATCAAGTATGCTAAGCGGAGAAATGTGGTCTTTAGTTTGTATGCTGTGAGAAATATATAGTGAAATCATATTTTTAGATATTGGTCAGCAGTAAGGATACAAATCTATGTCGGAAGGGTTCAGTTCTGCTAGCTACAGTGATCAGGAATATAATCAATAATGGTGCATTCACAGAAGTGCTTCAAGAAGCTGGCGAGAATCTTATTAGTGTTGTATTTAGCCGTCTGCAAACTGAACTGATGAAATCAACAGCTGAAGCCCTTTCGGAAATTTTAATGTTACTTGCCCGAAACTATCCGCAGGAGACAAGGTTAGGATATTCCCTGAACTTCTATGCCGTTTGATCTCCATTATCATTTTCCTCATAAAAGTAGTTTTTTGGAAAGTATGCGATTGTTCATATTACTTTTGATTCTGACTGTCTTACATTCCAGACAGTGCTTGAATGGCCTTCCATATGGTAACACTCAGGAAGTTGTTAATATGTTGAAAGAAACCCACAATGCAAAAACTTTCAAGAATATGGCATTACAGTTCAATATGCAGAGGCGAAAAGAAATCAAAATCTAATTCAAGATAAATTTATTTTGCTGTTATGAAAGGGTCAGAATGCTTAAATGTTTGTTAAATATAAAATTCTTCTCTTTCCTGATCACTTTAACAGTTCCAGAAATTGCGGTTGACCTTTTTTCTTGTAAGTAATTTGGATTTCAAGAGATTTAAGGCAAGGTTATTATCAAAAGACGACTCGTCGTCTTTTGATAACACCATTTTAATACTGTCTACTCTCTTGACAAAAAAGTAAACACGAGCACTTTTCGATATAGATGTTTTGGTTCACGTATATTCTCTGATCTAGCTATCTTTTGTAAAAACGATTTGTATGTTAAATTGTTATTGTTGGTTTTTATCGAATGTGATCTAGTCGAAGTGCTCAGCAATCCTAGATGAGCGAGTTGGTTTGGTATGGGTTTTTTTTTTTTTGTTTCAGTTAGTCCCTTCAATTTATAGGCAAGATGAAATAGGATTTTCTTATTCTTTCCAGCAGAATCCATCGAAGGATGGAAAAGTTTCACTATTGTTGAAGCACAGAACCACATTCTCCGTAGAATAGTGTCAACGCGATCTCACTACATCGCCTTGGACATGTGAACTTTCCACTGATTCAGTATAACACGTCTCTCGATAGCATTAAGCTTCACCCAGTTCTTTCAGATAAAGCTTATAAAACTGATCTAACCATTTTGTTGAATTGAAGATTGAATAGTAATTCTCCGTGTTCCTATTTTCCTGACTCTTACCAACCTTCCCCATGTTGAGGTGCTCAGGTCAAATCTGGTGGAAATACTAAATTGATTATCATAAAGTTCAGTTAATTGTTTATTCTATGTTGTGATTTGTGCGATAAGAAGGCTTAAACAGACCTCCAATTCTGTTCATTGTTCCTTGCTGTTTATATTTCTCTATAGTTTAAGGGTCAGAACATTTGTATTACACATGTTTCGCAAACGATCCGTGACTAACTTTTGTTATAAGTCTCGTGAAATTCATGTCCTATCAGAATATAATCCCGTTCTTTAGCTGATTGGTGAAACGATCAGTGACACGATACAAACTATCACTAAATGTTTTTAGATGATGGCAAGAAATAAGTTCATATAGTTTTTTCAGATTAATAGCGAGAGTGCTCATGAAACATATGTTAGTGTTGTTAAATGCAAAAACATTTCACATAAACATTAATGGATTCCACACAGGTCATCCTGCAGAAAAGCCTGACTAATACTTGAACAACTGAATATGCTAATATCAGATTATATTGCAAAGAAAGAAATGTCCATTCAAGAGTTAAAACTAAATGAATATTATTTCTTACTGAAACAAAACTTATATAGTCCCTCAAAATATTTTCAACAGCTATTTGTGATGTCATCTCATCCATACATAGAATGGTTGTCAATATGAAGAAAGGTTGAAATCGATAGGAAAATGTTGAATAGAATCAGGCAATTCTGCTCATTTTATTGGTTGATTGAAAGCAGCTCTTTCCTTTTTACATCTGTGATGAAAAAAAAAAAAGAAAATGAGAAAAATATGATAACACAATCTATAACATTAAATTCAATAATTGTTTGATTAATTTCTTAATTTTTCATTCCTTCTGTTTCATCTTAAATAATACTACCTTTTGTAATATCAACCATATTATTCCCCAATTTTGTAATATTTCTTTGTACCACTCCTAACATTACTCTTTTTTCTTGCTTCCATATTTCATCATATCTTGCCTTGCCTTCTGTAAAAAAAAAAAAAAAAAAATCGATGAATTTAAAGTGATGACAATTCATTGGGAAATAATATATCGATGAGTAATAAATATCGATGTGATTGAGATATTATACTTTGAAACTTTTAACAAATTTTGCTGAAGTAACAGAGAAGATGGAATGTTTACGAGATTCAAATCAATCATCCATTATAATTTACAATCATTGATAATCGAAAGAATCAATGGATTTAGAGATGCAGAAGAATAAGCATGGGGTTAAAATTTGATCGATATTTAAGTAGATCTTTGATGATTGATATTTGCTAGTGATCCATCTTATTACATCGTTGAATAATGAGGGAAATTTGACAAGAAGAGATAAAGAAAGTACACCTATATGATTGAAATATTTCGGGAAACAGAGTCGTAATAATAGATGTTCTGTTTACGAGATTCCTTCTATATACAGAATCTGACAAATTGATATGCTACTAATAAAATATAAGATTGATAGAATTAACAAACTCCTGATCGTATGATCTCTTGCTAGGTCACATTTTTGATATGTAATAGATATCTTCTTAATTGTTAAAAGAATCTATAAGTCAATATTATTCATATGTATATTGTTATTAGTGAATCATCCAAACAATTATTATCAGTGAATCATTCACATTTCACAATCAATTCTTTTTTTTTTTTTCATTTGCTAATCAGATTGAAATTCATGCTTGTTGTCATCCAAAATGTTTCATGAAGGTCAAAAGGTTAGATCACCATATATATATATATATATATATACACCTTGAAGCGTTGTATTTCATTTATTTCGCTCCTCCTTCTCCAACAGTTGCGTTGAGAGGTTAGAGGTCAGTTAGAAAGCAGTCTTCCCTCAGAAATGGTCACTTCTCATCTTTGCTCCAAGTTATTGCTGAATAAAGGTAAATCTACGATATATGTATATATATATCATCAATCAATCTGCTATCATCTTCTACTAATTCGTAACCTATCTAAATTGTTTCCACATTTGGTATCAACAAGAAAAAAAATGTAAAAATGATTAAATTAATAAAGTAAGTTTCTTATTTCAATCAAAAAAAATTAATATTTATTAGTTAGTCCCGAGATATGAATCAATCGATAATTTAGACAAAGAAGAGTAGTGAGAAAAGATGAGAGAGAGAGAGGAAGAGAGAGAAAGAGAGAGAGTAAATGAATGAATGAAATGCCCGACTGAAATCGATCGATAGTGAAAGGAATGAAGAAGAATAAGAGAGTAAGGGGGGCATTAGATGTGAATACATGCCACTATAAAAGATGGCATATTTCCCGTTGTAAACCATTCATTCATTCGTTTCACGACTGGTTGATCGGTGAGTGTTTTGCTCTCGATGAGCGGGGATTCTCGAGAGGACGGGGGATTAAGAGTGGTTTTTAATTGAGAGGGGGCGGGGGGTGCTAACATAGTAAAGGATTGAGATGATGGTTGATTATGTGGAGGGATAGATATTAGCGCGTGGTGTGATGCGATGCGATGCGATGCGATGCGATGCGATGCGGTGCGGTGCGGTGCGGTGATATGATGGAGAAAATAATGTTTGGGGATGTTAAAAAAAAGTTATTTTAAGATCGGTTGTTTTGATATGATGTGATAGTGAAGGAAATAAATTTTCTATAGTTTGTGTAAGAATGGATAGGATATTATAATTGTTTAGAAAGCAGTATTCTAATTTATTGATCGTTCCTAAATGTTGTGTCGGAATCTTTGGTTAAAGGAAGAAGAAAGGAATATTTTTTTGAGATTTGAAAGTAACTTTAATTATTTGTAGTGCGCTATAATTGCAAACATGCAAATCTTCGTAAAAACATTGACTGGAAAAACGATTACTCTTGAAGTGGAAGCTTCAGACACGATTGAAAATGTTAAAGCAAAGATACAGGATAAAGAGGGTATTCCGCCGGATCAACAACGCCTGATTTTTGCTGGTATGAGAATCATTTGCTTTGTTGGGATGTAGAGAGTATTTCTAGTTGTAGATCAGAGTTTCGGTAGGATATTTTCAAGAATTCCATTAATTTCGGATTCATTTCATAGAAATCTGTTTAGTATCGATTAGGAAAAGGCACACCCTAGCAGCTTTCTTTTAGGTAAGCAATTGGAAGATGGACGCACTTTGTCGGACTACAATATCCAGAAGGAATCTACATTGCATCTCGTTCTTCGGCTACGAGGTGGTATGCAGATCTTTGTTAAAACCCTTACCGGTAAAACGATTACATTGGAAGTGGAGGCATCTGACACCATCGAGAATGTTAAGGCGAAAATCCAGGATAAAGAGGGAATTCCACCAGATCAGCAGCGATTGATTTTTGCTGGTATGTTTCTCTTAGTAGCTATGAACTTCTCGTGGACATTTGTTTGTTAGGATAATTTAATATGTCATTTGTAGAAATGTGTGCATAGGAGATGGTGTACTTTTTGGGTGGGTGATTATTTGTAATGGTAATTATTTTACTATTTTTTGCAGGGAAACAGTTGGAAGACGGTCGTACATTATCTGACTATAACATCCAGAAGGAGTCTACGCTCCATTTGGTGCTTCGACTTCGAGGTGGTATGCAAATTTTTGTGAAGACTTTAACGGGCAAGACAATCACCTTAGAAGTTGAGGCTTCTGATACAATCGAAAATGTAAAGGCCAAGATTCAAGACAAAGAAGGGATTCCACCGGATCAGCAGCGTCTTATTTTTGCTGGTATGCATATGGTTGATTTTTGCATAATAAATGTGTGGTTTGGATTAAGGCATAATGTTGCTGTCATAGTGACGTATTATTAATGGTGTGATTTTTAAGGTAAACAGCTAGAAGATGGACGAACATTGTCCGATTATAACATCCAAAAGGAATCGACATTGCATTTGGTGCTCCGTCTTCGTGGTGGCATGCAGATTTTCGTCAAGACACTTACTGGCAAAACTATAACGCTGGAGGTTGAAGCTTCGGATACAATCGAAAATGTTAAGGCCAAAATCCAGGACAAAGAGGGTATCCCTCCTGATCAGCAACGGCTTATTTTCGCAGGTAAGCATCTCGTGGATTTGTTTGTATGAACATCCCCTGCGGGGTTAGTCAGCGTGACGATGGGAGCGCTCAGATATTCTGTTTTAAGAGTTAATTTTTGCTGCTGTTTTGATTTGGATTTTTTTTGTAGGGAAACAACTGGAAGATGGCCGCACACTTTCCGACTATAACATCCAGAAGGAGTCTACTTTGCATTTGGTGCTCAGATTACGCGGAGGAATGCAAATTTTCGTGAAAACTTTGACGGGTAAAACCATAACTTTGGAAGTGGAGGCTTCAGATACAATCGAGAACGTCAAAGCAAAAATCCAAGATAAGGAAGGAATTCCGCCAGATCAACAGCGACTGATCTTTGCCGGGAAGCAGCTGGAAGATGGTCGTACGTTGTCCGACTACAATATTCAGAAGGAATCGACACTTCATCTGGTTCTTCGTCTTCGTGGTGGCTACTGATTTAGTCCACGCTTGCTGTAAATTTTTTTTTTGGTATTATTGATGCATGAAAAATGTCCGTATTAAATTGACCCTGGGGCTGAAAATGCAGTTCTTGGAATTTTAAAAATTCCAAGAAGTTAAAAATCGAAGTTGAAACTATGACTTTATCTTTCTAAGAGAGTTTAATTTCCAGTTTTCTCGCTGACAATTACGGTCCGCAAGGAAATGAAAAATTATGTACTGACTTTTACTTAATTCTTTTGATTACTGGTCAGAATTTGTGGCATTCCCATTATTTTTTGAAGTGGACGGGGTTTTTCTTATCTGTGGATTTGTGAATAAAAAATTATTATAGTTTTCATTCATGAAGTATGTGTATGAATAAGACTGCAGTGGTTGAAATGATTAAAGTTAATTATAAAAATTACGGAGTATGGGCGTGGGAATGGGGGAAGGAGTGGGTGAATTCGACTATGTAATTGGGAGTCGGATAATGGCATTCTGATAGATGGTGCGAGAGGGGCGGAGCGCGGTTTTCGAAAAGTAGTGTGTCAGGGAAGTTGTTCAACGTCATCGATTGCACAGCTGTAAAACAGGAAAGTTATTGATCGTACAGTTGTAAAACGAGAGCACATGCTGCATAAAACAATTCGTGGCACCAGTTATAAATTGACATCTGCATTAGGATACTTAATATCTGCACTGCACTGAGAATTCCGGTTTAGAATTTCCGAGTTACTTGTAGTTAATGTCAATTAGAATACTCCTTCAGAAATACTGTATTCATTCGTTCTCATTATTAATGGGTTTTATGTGAGCATTTATGTTTTCATGTTGGTTGCAATGAGGGCCAATGGTATGATTATTCGAGAAGTTCATTGTTCACTGCGCATCAAACTGAATGTGTTACGGCTTTATTACTAGAACGGTTCGGTTTTAGTATTACGCTTTCCAGTAGCTTTTTTAAGGTTAAGCTTATTAGTCATAGATCAGCGCAATATGATTTATATGTAGAAATATTATGATGCAGTTAGGAATATTAAATTCTAATCATTCAAATTTATCTAAAGTTCATCCTTTCCAATGCCACTCAATGTAGATTCAAGTTCCTGAAATGTAGGTCGTTGTGATGGTTTCTCTTCCCAGCAACGTGCCATCAATTTCTTCACCTTCACCGGTGCTTTCTAAAAGTTATTTAATCACTTAATTTCACGTGCAAAATTCACTCGCATTATCTGCACTACAACAAATGTAATAAACATTCAGGCTTTTATTGCCGCATTGATAATTTGATAACATATCACTGAAAGTGCATTCCACTGTTTTAAGATAGATCGTTCTTTGTATAGTAACATAAATACTCAGTACTTATATATATATTGATGGAAAGCCACTTATGAAACTTAAAACTGTAGGGATAAAAGAATGCGAAATGGTCTTATTATACAGAAGTAACCTTTGGAAGTTCCAGCCGTCTTTGATTATGAATGACATACGATCGGACTTCCATGTTTGATAAACCGCGATAGGGTATATCGCCGTTTTCATAAATTTCCCACATCTCAAAGAAATCATGTTGCAAAGAGTCGGCAAAAACTAATCGAAGAGAAATGGTTGTCATAAAGATATTTGTATTGTGACACAGAATATCTTCGAAAATGACGGAAGCCGATGCATTTCTGCAACAGTATCTCATCTCGATAATTTTGCTCATTCTTAGCGTCACTGATAGAAAAACTCACAAGAACGCCAAAAGCCCAGACATCGGTTTCTTTGGAGAAGTCATGTCTGAGCATAGTTTCTGGGGCCAGCCATCTAGCAGAAATATTCTCCAAAGGTTCTTTGTGAATAAATGGTGGGCATTGGTCTGATGCAGCGTAACAAAAATTAGCTAGTTTCAACTTCATATTTTTGTCAATCAGACAATTCTTCGCTCTAACATCTCTGAAGTGTAATAATTTCAAAAAAATTTTGAAATTAATACAACAGTGAAAATTTCATCAGTTGTCCTACTCATCGTTTTTCGGATCATAGGAAAAGTTTTGTTGATGTAAAAAAAATCATTCTTAATGACTTGAGAAGCATACACTAAGAAACTCGAAAAAAAAAAATGAATGTGTCAACTGAAATATACTATTTTTTATGAGATGGATATTCGATATGTCAAATGTAAATCTCGAAATTTCGAAAAAAAAACTAATCACTTATGAACATATCCTTTCTCAGTGAGATATTTCAGTGCAGCAGCTGCTTCGGTTGCGTAGCGTACTTTCTGGTCTTTTCGAGCTTCTTTTTTTTGTAGAAACGTTAGTAATTTCACTAAATTTTCAATTTAAATTTCACGATAAAATTTATTCCCTATTTATATTCTTAGCCTATCTTGAATGCTCTAATCCTACTCAATTTAACACAAGCATTCTCAAACTTCTCTTTCTCTCTCACTTTGTTTATTTCTGCAATTTTCAAGGAAGTGATGAAAAGCGAAGTTTTCTCACTTTGACAAAGTCCAACAATCATTGTAAGCGGCAGAGCGGTGACAATAACACCATAAAACTGTAAAATATGTGGATGAGATAATTCCTTCAAAATGCGAGCTTCAGAGAAGAATTGCTTTTTGCTTTCTACTGCTAATTGTTTGCTTGTAAGCAACATTGCTGCGGCTCGAAGTTTTTGTTTTTCAACACGAACCAATACTTCATAAGTCTAAAAAAAAGTGAAAGATCAAGTCCGTATTGACGCTTGTTCAGATTTGTATGACGCCCAGCAAAGAAGTTTAACCTTCATCCGGTAACATTCGCAAATTTCTCCGAGCAATTGTACAACACAAGATGGCATCAAATTCCAGGATGCCAAAAAAATCGGATTCTTCAGAACAATTCGTTTCTGTGTTAGCGGTGTCTTCGTATTTCGATACCAGTCTAGCAATGAACCTATGCTACGATCCTAAATGATTATATACTGTCATCGGATCATTGACGGACGTATAATAATAATCAGTTGTGCTTTATTCAGATGCTGTCAACTGCCATGGAAAATCCTTAGCATCTATCAATAAATTTATAATAAAATGCAAACATAAAACTTCCATTCTACTAATTTGTTGTTTCACAAAAAAAAAAGGGAAAAAAAAAACAAACACAAAACGAACCTTATAGTCATCACTAAAGAAATACAATTTATTCACACGATTAACACATACTGTAATCACTTCACCATTGTGATAAGCAGAAAGGACACAAGCGAGCTGACCTAAAATTATTCTTCTGTCTTTCAACACATTGCTTGAAATTTAATGCATAGCTTCAAGTTCCATTTTTATTCTATTCAATCGCATCATTTAAAGATTCCAAAACTCGAAGATTGTTTTTAACTAAACATACTTGGAATTAAATTATCTTCAGAAAACAACTAATGAGTTAATGAAACTATCAGCAAAAATTTCGAGCAAGTGTGAAAAAGTGAAAAATAATTCCACCTTTATAATCCACTAATCGAAGCAAGTAATCACCCTCCTTGGTGAGAAGTGTTTTCGCATCCGCCAATGGCATATAACCATGAAGTATTTTTCGCTTTAGCAAATCTGGATCCATCCGCTCCTCGAACATCTGAACAGTTGAAGTAGACATCCCTTTTTCCAACGTAAATAATTTACACCGCAATTGTTTAACAAGCACAAAACTGCACCAAACCACTCAACTTAAGAGTAAGAAAATACAATAAGCAGAAGAAGGAAAAATTGAATTTTATTTTTCTCTTAGAAGAATTTAAAACAATCAAAGTTTCGCACCTTGCTATTCTATGCATTTGAAACTCTCGTATTATTTTAAATATTGTAAACCTGAACAGATTAAAACTATAATTTGCAGTCTCAAAGATAAATGATTTTATTCCATTTTCTATCTACTGACCTATCTCATCCTTCGCCATTACATAATTATAAAAGGAACAACTTTCATTGCCTAAAAGTAGCAACTAACAATAACCCGTCAAGTACCTAGTAAAATGGCAATTAGCTTCAAGTTGCGAGAGATTTTTTGTTTAAGGTTAATCAGCAAAACCCTGAAAAAGTAAGGAATACTTTATTGCTGTTATTAAATTACTTCACGACGTCCTTTCCTTTCTCTTACCAATTCAGCTTTATAGAAATAATAATATTAAACTTACGTTAATTTGACAGTTCAAGTTTGGGCTCCTCATGAGGAATGATTCCAAAATAAAACAATGAAAAAGCAAGTTACATTGATTCCAAATATTTTATCCTACAATTAGGCACAAAACTGGTTAAAAAAAAAAAGCAAAACAACATGACCTAAATTGAATAAAACAAAGCTTGATAAGCAGATAAATGTCAGACATAATGAAAGGACGATGGGATATTATTTATTATTTCTATGCTCATACAGTTTCAAGCAACAAATCTGTAACTTATTGCATGAAAATACCAAATTATTCAGGAAAGTGCATAAATTTAAGGTCATTGAAAAAGTATAACTATATATAAATAGCATTTAATACAATAAACTTAAAACAATACTGTACAAGAGCTACTAGTCTGCATTCAGTGGGCAATGATGCAATGATAATGGCTATTACTACCCAATGGAGAAAATCTTGACCAATCTTCATAAAATATAGCAGAGAATTATCATAGAAGTACTGGTTTGCATTCTGCAAGTAAAGATGCCATTATGAGAGTTACTAAACAAGAACAAATTATTTCTATTTCCAAAAAAACCTAGCTTGCAATTTTTACTTCGCTCACTTAATTCACTTATATTGATGTAAAAAAACATCTGAGAAATTCCTAAAATAAGTGGCTGATATATGAAACAAAGGCTATTCGTTCAGAAGCTATAAATTAAAGAAATATATTAGTGAACTTCTACCACCAAAAAGGTGCATAAAAACTTGAGAAATTCAAGCGCTTCTTCATATCATAATATTGATGTTGAATACCACTCTTCATTTTCTTTTCTCAGTGCCAACAAAAAGCAAGCAACAAGCATACTGCTCAACGAGTTACTAAACGAAAGCACACAATTTCTAATCACATGAAGCACTTAAATAATAAAAACATATCAGAAAAACTAAAGCAAAAGATATCCAACTTCGTTTAAGTCTTCTGACACCCCTAAGAATCTTGATCGAAGCGAAGCAAGCATAATACATTTTTTACGCGTAGAAAAGATAAAAGGAAAGTATGAAAGTTGCAGTTACGGATGGTAAGTCGATAAAAGAGAATAACGCAGTCATTTTGACAACTAACACTGCGGGTTCAAATTTTTTTCTTGCCTCAATCTAATATCCAAGCAAGGGTATTGTTCACTTACCCAGTTTAAGTTGTTCCTTCATCCCTATTCTGACGAATTCTGGTATTTCCATTAGCTATCTATGAAAGACAACGGAAAATCTCGAAACTCTTCTTGTGGACTTTTCCCGGCTCAAAATTCTGGAACGAGCTTTCTCTTTCAGAACACTAAGCAAGATCTATTTTTATTTCCAATTACTAAAGAAACAGAATAACGAAAAATTTTTTTCAAAAATTATGTGTCGCACAGTGAAGCTTCACTTTTTTTATTTTTGCGTTTCTTGAGATGTTTGTTGTAATCCACTGAAATACCACAGGCATCCATAACAAGTTTCGGTAGGGGCTTTTTATCCAAATCCGCTTTTTCCTTCCTTTTCACAGATAAACTTTTTCCAAGTGAAGGGAGTGAAATTACAGGAAAATAAAGAGGAAGATCAAAATCATTTGCAACACGGCCTTGTCCGCCAGCTTCGAAAAACCTGAAAAACGATGTGGATATTCTTGAAAATGATGGATTAAGATGGAATACTGCATTTAATCTCTATCAGTTTCACAAATGGTCTTTTTGTTGAATTGATCACATTAATCATTTATTGATTGATTGTTTGTATGATATTTCCTATTTGAATCTCAACGGACTGCTCCGTTGTTGGGCTTCCAATGAATATCACAATTACTTCCGAAAGAATCATCCTACTTTGTCAAAATCAAGCGATTCTACCAAAATTTGCTAAACTTGTACGGAAAAATATTATGACACAAAAAATTAAAACATACCAGCCAAGCGGAAACCATAATCTCATTCGATTGTCACGTCCTGCCAAACTGAGTTGATATGCATATGCATGATAATATAAAAACATTCGAGATGAGATGCAGAATGCGATGAATACATCAATACTATAGTGTTCATGTCCAGCCAGAATAAAAAATATCCCGAACAGATTTAAAACCCAAGTAATTGTATGCAAGCTATGCCATGAATCTGGTGTGTCTGTAAAATTTGTTCAAATTTACTACTTGATAAGAAACTATACTTCTAATCCGGGAACTTCGTTAACCTGTCCATCTCCTACAAACATGTTTGAAAATTTCTTATTCCCATGTGAAGTGCCGACTTTAACTAGTCGACAGAGCAAGAGCTTAAACCGAAGTAATCTCCTTACTATGACTGGTATAAACAGAAGCATGGACATCTGACTGGACCAATTCCGCCTAAAACTATATGACTAGCAATTAGAACGAAACAATCACTGTAAAGTATATCAAAGCTTTATGATAAATCTAATTGTTAAGCAATTTTCACCCAACTGGTCAAAAATGAAACGGTCAGAAAGTATCCTTTTTGCTTGAATAATGAAAGCAAATCAATCATGGCAAATGATGACGGAAACGCACAACACTTCAGGAAGTGCTATACACTATTCAGAAATATTGCAAACTTTAGAGATAGGAGGCCCAGAACTGCAGAAGTGATTTATTTCAATAAAATAGATGTCTGTCAGTAATATGAACATGAACTAACATTCAGTAATAAAATGGTTCAACAACGTCATCGCTGTTGTGTGACCACTAAACATGTAATCACCACATGATCGCACACCATGGATTGACATGCCAAAACGTGACCAGATATGATAGGCCTGCTGAAGTCTAGCGACAAACGTACCATAACTCTGTTAAAAACACTAAACTGATGAAAGCCAATTCAATATTTCTAATATCCATCATAAGAAATGTTTCACTCGACAGAAAAAATCACTGCTCTTCACACAGGCGAATCAGACATGAAATGAAAACAAAAGTCGTTAATGCTTAGCAGATAAAAATTTTTTTTTACCGTCTGCGGAAGAGAATAAAGATACTTTCTATACATCAGCATAACATCTTCCTTCTAACAACAAGAAATACCTGTGAATGGCATTCCAAATGTGGACCTGGCACAGATAAAGATGTGATTAGCATGGTAACACAACGTAAAAGGAAGACAGTTCCAACCAACGAGAACATACGTCGCATTATAACGACTCTGGAAAGAAGATAGAAAAGTACTAACATATTTCTGTTTCTGTTTTTCAAGCAGTCAAACCAAAAATTTCAAATTTTAAAACAGTAATTTTTTTTAGCAGACCACTCTCAAAGAATGCTTTTGAACACCGTTACTTTAGCAGTCCTGCTGTAAATAATAAAAAAACTCTGGTAGAGCGTACACATTTAAACAATGAAATATTAAGATTCGAATTGGTTTTGACTCTCACAAAGAAAACAAATGTTTCTCAAAATATGTCAAACACACCACTGTGAGTACCATATGTTAATAATTGAAAAAATTATGCATGCATTTAGAAGTTTTTTACAAACTCTTTTGACAGTTATACTCTTCACAGACAATTAGACCCTTTCAAAACAGACCAAGCTGCACTGAATAGATGATTCTCGTGGGATAATAAATCAAATGTATTGGCAACAAGACTACTTTAAAAAAATACCGATGCTTATGGAAGAACAAAATCGTGAACCAGAGTAATGCTAGAAAAACCGCTATTCCTTCACAAACTTGAAAAGCCCATGGTATGAGTGGCAAGTTATCAAGCACGATATCTGGCAAAGGTGGATACGTTTTCATATCTAAAATTTGCCAGCAGATATTATTTTATTACTAACAAATGAAGCTTACTAATAGAGAGTCTAAAATATGTCAGTATTTCCATCGTTCTTAAGTCTTTTTCTTTCTTTTAAATATTTTTAAATAGAATTTCTGTAATAAAAAGTAACTCACCTGGTACACGATCATGTACAAGAACCATTACAAAAGCAGTGATCAATAACGAAGCAGTACAATAACAAAAAGCAATAGTTAATTTTATGAACGACTTAAATTTTGTATCGGGGCTTTCCACCTGCAATCTATATATTGAACTTTTTTCGAGATAACATATGATGATGTATGTTGTGGGTTTTTCGAAAATAAAGCAATTAAGCATATTTTTTAAGCGTATTTTGAAAATAAGCGTATTTTCTACTTATAAAGAAAAAGCAATTATCTTGTCAGATCCATAGCCAAAACGTTCAACATTAATTAAATTCATCGGAAATTAAGTTTTACATCATACAATGTAGAAAATTAACCAAAAAACATAAAAAACAACATAATTATCAATAAAAATGATCTACCTGTCGTATTAAATCTTCCCGACTCAGAAGATGCATTTGCTTTAATCGTCCTTTATTTGACGAATCTGCAGCTGCATTACTCAAAACACATTGTACAGTTTTGCTGAAAGTAGCAATAGTTTTTAAAATAAAATTAGACCTAATTTTATTTCTCACCACATGTATTATCATTTGATTTTCGAAATGATCGCTATCTACTCGGAAGAGTATATGACAGCTTCAAATGATTGTAAAGAAATAAGTATGGTATAATTGGTCTGGAATTATAGCGTTTTGCTAGTGATAGCATCTCCTTTAATATTAGATTGATGCTAAATGACAACAGCTATCACGTCAAACGGGATAATACAAAGAAAAATATGGGGTAACAAGGTAGCAAACCTTGCCTTGTTTTAGATAAAACTTTTGAACCGGAGTCCGCAATAGGTGCCACTCCATCTTCGTAATCAGTATTAACCGGAAGATTAGTTGAATTAGTTAGTAAGGGATCATTACCAGGAAATGATATTTGACTCCTGCTGCTTTCAACAGCCCACTGAATACTGCTCTGCACCTCTGACTGAAAAACGATATATAGTTCCCAAACCGCCAGTTAGGAAGTATCTAACCAAATAAGTTGTACTGAATCACCAGTAACGAAGGCTGTCCATTCATTACATGAATAACATGGAAACTTATAGGATATTTCAATGGAAAGTTTTATAGAACAGCTGTCCTTCATATAAATCCTGGTAATCAGCACAACCTAAAGTGATCATAACAGAATGTAGTAATGTTGTGTTCTGATTACAACCGCACTCATATCGCTTTGATAGCTTCAACTACAAAAAAATAAATTTAGAAATAAATAATGATTTCAGTAGGACTCAAAAAATTCCCTTCATCCCGAGCTCAAAAATCTATTGGACCATGCAAACATTAACCATCGCGCCGAGAGGCGTTAAGTTGGTTCTTAACCGCGAAATAGCCAAAGCAATGCGCTTGATGTCACCAAGACAATCCAGTTTCAATGGTTTCTCGCGTAAATCAACTTCCGTTAACATAAGTAATGTACGACCATCGATCTGAAATTCATTTACAAAAGACAAGACTTGAACAAGTCCACGAGAACTGCTTCTTTTTTAGAGAATAGCAAATGAGAAAGGAACATGCAGAACCTGTTTGAACTTGTTCTCAAATACATTCACCATACATCAGTCAAATGCTAATTCACTACTTATTCAATAAACAATAACTACTTCTGTAGTAAACATAAAAAATACCTTATGCCTGTAAGCGATAATATTAGCATATTTCTCAAAGCCTTGTTCACTAAGCCATACGGCAACATCGGCATAACTCCATTCTTCAGGTGAAATTGAGGTGATTCGATGATAATCTTTGTCGTTTCGAGTATCGCCGGCCTCATACTTCTTCACCTCATTTCCATTACCGCATAACACATCAAAATCCGCCATAATCACCGGGTGAGAAAGCATAACACCTGCAAAAATGTAAACTAATTGGATCCTACAGTATCTTCGATATTCATTAAATGCAAACGATTGAGCGTATATAAAAAAGTTGTGGTAATAATCGTACATACATAGTTACATCGCTTACATTTACGATGGATTTATTATTTCGTAAATACTAAGTATCATATTTCATGCATTGTCACGTTCGATTTATAACCATATTTCATATAAAACTATATTTTAAAATATAACTTCGTTTCAGACCAAATAATTGTAAATTTTCATGAATGCCAATTACGTAACCTATTGCATGGAGGTAGAGAGAAATAAACATATACCCATTTTTAAATACGTCAATTGTCTCTTATTTCTTGAAATCATTCACTCATTTAATTATTCATATGTGGTATTAAATCACAAGCAAATTAACTTTTTGAAATGAATAAACGAGGAAAGCAAAGTGAAGTGAATTCAGATAAAGGGATCCAAAAGTGCAATGTGCGGTGAGAGGGATGAATCGATGGACAGAAAGATACTGTTGACCTTTGACCGAATAACTCACTGATGCGCAACATATCGACATGCAGGAGACACTCCCATCAGACGAATGAGGATCTCCCGACTCACCGATATCCACTCCTCCGAATCTCAATCTGACTTGCTGTCACATTTTCTCTTCAAGGGATTCAAAGTTTCACAGCGAGTATAATAGAAGCTTTGGCGGGATAATTCGGATACAGTTTTGTATATGACAGTGATGTTGCTGGGATATCTTTGAGTGACTAGACGTTTGACCTTTGAGGTCAACCATATAATCACTTGAAGTTGTATGTATAGGAGGATGGAAGTATGTGTAATTCTGAGATAAACGTATGACTTCTGTTGTTTATTTTATTAACGCATTAACATTAAGCATTAACGTCTGGGGATATAAGCTATTCATTCAATACTGGCATTTCTTTTTAATTTTTTCAAATTTTTGGAGAAAATTTTGTTTCAGATCGGATGAAATTACATAGTTTTGTTGAAAGCCTAATTGTGATTCTGATAAATGTTATGAGCTTCCTGCTTAAAAGTATTTCATTTCAAAATTTTATCGCATTCTTAAAAATTGATTCGCCGTGGGGAGGTGTTTCGGACTGCAATGGTACGTGAGACAGACCGTCGTAATGTATTCCATCCTCAATTCAAGCAGGGTGAGTTACAGTGGTGACAATTTTAATTCTCCCTTTCTTGAACGAATGAAGATATCAACTCCTGATTGTAGTATCAATTATGCCACTTGTGCATAGGGCAGGACGACAAATGACCGTTCTTATAGTATTTGAAGTCGTTGGTTTCCATTTAATTCGGAGATCCCGTTGAACATTTATTCATTTTTCTTCAAACCATCATTAGATTAGCATTAAGCAGAGAGTTATCTGAAGGAAACAGTAGTCAAATATAGCGTAAGAAAGGGAGTAAAGAAGTTAGTTTGAATAGAGGAGTATGAAGTAACTCTCCCTCTAGAATAATTTAACGAGAGCTAAACGATTCTGCTGATTTAACAATTTCGTATTATTAATGAAGCTTTGGTCGTCTGCATATCTCGTCTGTGTGAAATAAAATTATGATTAATTGTCGTTAACGGTTAAGGACTGCTTAAGCAATTATGACGCACTTTGGACACTTAAAATTTCGAGAAGTTTGGGGATATTTCGGTTTTTAGCTTTAATTTTGGTTTTTAATTCTCTTTCTTTGAAAGGTTAAAGTAATTGAACGTCCACATAGTGTCATTCAATGATTTGAAATGTAGAAAACAAATTGGACAGTATTTTTGGGAAATTTACGTTATTCTAGCGTTGTTTCATGTGTAATTATTATATTTTCAAATCATTCTAATTTCAGTGAGAATGTCGAATACAGATAAAAATCCTAAAACTGGCAAAAACGTGCGCGTTGCTGTCCGGATAAGGTAAACAAATTGTTTTTAGCAGACTAGTATATTCACGAGTAATTAGTCAGGTAGAATTAAAACAGGAGATCGGGAAGGCACACAAAACGAAGTGTGAAGCCTTTGTGATGTCAAGTTAATTACAAAGTAAGATATCAAATTCAGACCGATGAATGATAATGAAATTGCCGAGAGAGCTCGTTGTTCATTGACGGCAAATGCTCGCAAACGGACTATTTCTGTTGTTGATAGGGGAATCAATAAGGAGTTTGGACCATTTGATAAGGTTTGAATTTCATCTTAAATCCGCCACTATTGTACTTTGTTGAGTACATCAACCGCAAGATACCACTCGGCCTGTTATATCTGAATTGAATTTTAGTTGTAGAAAGATTTTATTAGTCTCATTTATCAGATTTTCGCGCTTTGTCGGTTTGGAGATATATTATTTCCTTATTTTTCAAATCTAACTTGTTAAAATTCTAACCACTGTAACATAAAATCACGATTTGTCATATGAGTATTGCTTAGCATTTTGATTACTGTTGGATTGGTAAAATATGTTCAATTTGATTTCTCTTGTTTTTAATAGATATAATTGAAATCTGACTTTTTTTACAAAGGACTTTATTATGAAGCTAAATATGGTTAACTTCAGGTATACGGGACGAATGCAAAACAACTCGACATATACTTTGACTTGGTCGAACCATTGGTTAAGAATGTTCTTGCTGGCTACAATTGCACTTTATTTGCGTAAGTGTCTGTCTGCTGTCCTATTTATGTCTGGTTTCATCCTTATTTTTATAACTTTTCCAGCTCTTTTATCTACTCACAGCTATACTTATCATAGGTTTTGGGTTGGTTTTAGTTATGGGCAGACAAGTACAGGCAAAACATTTACAATGGAAGGCGAGCAAATCAATTCAGCTTATGAGCACGCATGGAATGAAGATTCTTCAATTGGTATAGTGCCACGAGCTTTGCAACATATTTTTACCGAGTTGGAAAGTCAGGTACTGTCTGTTAATAGAAAATTCGTTATCTCTATCGATTTCATTCATGGAATTTTGACTGAAGTACTAAGTCTATAGCTCTGTTAATCCATCAGTTGAATCATTATTCGGAAAATTTTTCATCCAAGACGCGCACTTAAAATATATAAAGAGTTTGACACAATTCAGGATAAGAGCTTAATTTCACGTCTTTTTTTTGATATTTAGGCACTGCAGAGATAATATTATGCATGTGGGGTATACAGAGGACTCAGTAGGAGAGCTTTTATGAATCTAACTCCAAAAGTATGAATGTTCCCCAAGTTTGCAGGATGCGGAAGAGTTCTCAGTTCGTGTATCATATGTTGAGTTGTACAACGAAGAACTGTACGATTTGCTTGGGAATGCTGAGTTGGGTCATGCAAGATTGCGTCTGTTCGAAGATTCTGTGCGAAAGGTAACTAATTTTGCACCTTCTTAACATTGTGATTTGTTTAATGTTTACAAAAATGGCTGCCATTGATATATTCTAAAAAAGTTTAGGGTTCGGTAATCGTTAGTGGCTTGGAAGAAGTTCCAGTGTCTGACCGTCTTGAGGTTCGTGAACTGCTGAAGAGGGGAGCAGAGAAACGACGAACTGCCATGACTCAAATGAATTTGAATTCAAGGTTAGGATGAAATAAATATATTTTTCGAACCATTTTAGATTTGTAGAAGGAACATTTCCCTCTTTTTTTGGTTTTTAGCCGTTCTCATACCGTTTTCACAATAACGGTTGTAATTCGAGAAAATACTGTAAGCGGAGAAGAAGTTATCAAGCAAGGGAAGTTAAGTTTAATTGATTTGGCTGGTTCGGAAAATATCGGCCGTTCTGGTTCCATCGATAAAAGAGCTCGAGAAGCAGGTCGGCTTTCTTTTTATCCTCATATATCTAGTTGAGATAATGTCGCTTGCAACTGTTTTTATTTTTTGAAAACTTTTGATTCCGTGAAAATTTAATTCTTGAACTAATTTTAATGTCCTGCATTATGTATAGGAAGCATCAATCAGTCTTTGTTAACACTGGGTCGAGTTATTATGGCTTTAACTTCGGGAGCTGGCCATGTCCCATACAGGTAATCGTCCAGGTCGCTTCCATATTTTTAATGTCCTAAGAATTTGTGTAAAATTCTTTATATTTCATACAGATTAAAAATTTTCACTGATTTATCACTTTCTTTAAGAAAACTAAGTTTAAATCGGAAGAAAACAAATGTTACTCTATTTATTATTGAATATAATGCTCTCAACTGCCGTTTGATGACAGTGCAGGTTGGGCTGTATACTGTCCTATCTATGCTGCACACCAAATTAATGATGGGTACGCGTTGAGTAGTAGATACCTTTAAAAAATGGAAGCCGTACAAGCTTGATAAGTAAGTATTTTAGGGAGAGCAAACTCACGAGAATTTTGCAAGACTCATTAGGTGGAAAGACTATTACTACCATAGTAGCAACATTGTCGCCTGCTTCTACCAACATCGAAGTAAGTTGTCATCTCAGCTGTGCGTTTTACCCTCTGTATTCTAGAATTAGAGGTTTCAAGGATCAAATGGTATAAGAATTTTCTCAACACACATTCTAGTTTTCATTTCTTTATTTGTATTCCTCTTTTGCTTAGGAGTCGATCAGCACATTGGAGTATGCTTCAACTGCAAAGAATATTAAGAATCAGCCAGAAATAAACCAGAAATTGACGCATCGTGCTTTGCTTAAGGTATATTTCTGTCGCTGGAAATCCCATCAAATTTAATGAATGCAATAAGAAGATTGTCACAACAATTGTAGCAATGCTTTCATGTGTTTTATATATTACCTTCGTTTGTTTTCGTGCTTGTCAATTCATGATAATCGTTCTACTTTAATTAGGTAATTTCTAACTTCGAATAATTGCAAAGATTCTCAATCTACCTCTTTTTCAGGCTTATAATGACGAAATGAACCGCCTGCTACGCGATTTACAAGCCGCACGCGACAAAACGGGCTTTTTCGTTGATCGTCAAAATTATGAGTGAGCTGCGTTTATGCATTTTATAGTCAGACACACATTTGCTGAGCATTTTTATATTTATTTTTAATGTCTTATTCAGATTCAATTTACTGTCTTTAAGTATATTTCAAAAAAAATTTTAATTGATAAATAATATTACTTTCAAATTTCTCAGTGGCGTTTATAGGAGCATGAATACTCAACTTGCACAACAAAGCCAACAGATCGAATCACTCACTGATGAATTGCAAGCAGTCCTTGAACGCATCCAATTAGCAAGCTTTTATATTTAGTTGAATTTTTCGTGAAATACGTAGTTCTCTACGTGATGGCATGATTTTGCAATTCTGTCCAAAGCCCATCTAGAACAGCGCACATCAGGCATCATATTTTATGTTTCAATAGTTTGCTAATAAGAAGTACTCGGAAATTGCTACAGTGTTCAAATTAATCACTTCTACCGCTACATACTGAAATGCTATGATTATTTCTAATTTTTGTAGCTTATGCAAGATGCCGAATTCTTGGGTCAGCATTATGGTCGTCTTTACGAACGTTACAAACATATGGAACAGAAATATAAAGAACGTTGCAATGAAAACGCTCAGTTAAGCTTGGTAAATAATGTTTATGCGGTACTTTCGCTATCACTTTAAAAAACTAATGACCACTGTTAAAAGTTGTTTTCTGAGAGTTCTATCATTCTTATGAAGATTGTTGACATAATTTCAGAGCACAGCATGTAGTATATATTATAGAAATGATAATTTTACTTAAACTTCCTTTATCGGATTCTTCTCTTTCAATGCTCTCTTTCTTACTGATTGTCTCAGTCATTGTATATCCTGAATTGGAAACAAAGCTTAGCATTTTTAAACATTCCTTCTTCGGTCTACATTTCCGATGAGTTAGATTTACTGGTAGTAAATTAAATTTAAAGGAATTGGCGGATTGCAAGTCGAATTTGGAGAATCATCGGTCTGTTCTGGACAAGTTACAAGAATCAGCGAATCGAATCAAGGCAGAGAATAAACAGGCTAGTATTAATCATTCATAGAAATGAAAGGTTGCAAATCTATGAGACGGACTTTTATGTGCACTTTAATTCCTAATTTTCCTACTTTGTAAAACAATAAATTCTAAGCTTGAGATTCTGTTATTCTAGCTCCGTCAAAACTGCTCACATTTGGACCGGGACTTGGGTAGAACACATGACAAAATTGATATTTTCCGTAATGCTGCAAATGAAAACGAAAAACTATATATTCAATGTACAAGAAACAGTGCACAAAGTGCTGATAAACTGAAGAAAGCTGTTGAAGTTTGGAATGATATGTTACAATCAGAAATGAAGAAAATGACGGATTGTTGTGGTGAGGTGTTTATCTGTCTTTTATTTGTTGCTTTTGAAGTCGAAACTAGATATACATTAAACAGTGCTGAGTGGTAATATCAAGTACTAATCGATGAAGAGTGAAATAGTTTGAGATGTTAAGCTTCAGTTTGAGGTGAACTGTTTCGATAGAGATTTTAGATCAAAGATTTTTTGTGTCTATTATAGGGGAACCCCACCTTCCTTACAATCTTAAATTAAATCATACCAGGAGATAGTTTTACTTTGTAAATGTTATAAGTTCAGGATTTGCATGGTTATGTATGCTTCTTCCTCAGTTTTTTTTTTTTTTTTTTTTTTTTCATTTTTTAGAGGAAACAGTTCAAATTCTGTTTATATGAAACTACCGTTTGTGACATCAGCATTTGATATTACAGCAGCAGTATTGCTTTTCATACAAAGCCTCACATGCTTTTCGATATCGTTCTTAAAATGCGAATGTAATAGAGTTTGTTCAAATTTGGACAGTTATGTAACAAAATACTGAAATATTAAGAAATAACTTCAGAACGGACGAAATCGAACGTAGAGAAAGATATGGGCGCATTTCGGAATTATATTGAATTACTTCGTTCTCAGTTGACGGCCTTCTTTATTGGTTGTGAGGTAATCTTAATATTTAATTCAAGATGTTTGGAAGTAGGAAGGGTCCAAAAAAAAATCTTAAAGCTTTCTAAGCATGTTTTAGGAAAATCTTTTTCAAAAAATATGATGTGAAAAAGGAAGGAAGCTGCATATTTTTTAGAATATATTTTATTTATCTCTCTTTACTTTCTGATTGTTTTAAAAATCATATGTTATGTTCAGGATGACACCGATAACTCAGCTGTCAGTTTTCTGAGGGAAGTCTGCGGATTCATTAATGGTGCACAGAATTATCATGAAAAATTATACGAACAGCACAACGAATTTATTGACTTTGTAACGAAGCATGTGAGAATATTCGAGATCAAATCTTAAACTTATTATGAGTTCCCATATTTAAGATACCATACTCTGAAAAGATTCTAAAAATTTGCAAGGAAACGTTTTAGCATTCTTTATGAAGCTCTGAAGTGGCAACGGTGTGTTAATGAATAGCCACAGATAGTAGAGGGTGGAGAATTCTTATTTGTCATGCCTGCATGATTTTGGTATTGTTTTAGAGCTGTAGGCATATTTATAATGATTTCAGGTAGAAGAATATGAATTTCTGGGAAAGAATTATTATGAAGTTTCCACCAATTATACCAATCTTACCGCGTCATTGGCTGAGAAAATGAAACATATGGTAAGTTGCAGATACTTCGATAAGCATTTCATGTTTGGTCGTTAGCTTTGGAGATTGCGAAGATGAAAGGAAATTTTTTGACAGGATTTGTAAACCCAGGTTTTAACACTTTTCATTCCAAGACGTGAATTGCTAAGGTTCGTTTTGACCATGCATGGAATGACGTCCTTTTGTTTATTGTATGATATAATATCTTATGATTTAGTTCGAAATGTCTCTTAATGCTCCTCTTTAAACCTCACATTTTCTCTGACCTAATGTTTATCAGTATGATGAATATGTTATTATTTATAATCATTTAACCGTAATTTTTCATTTTTAGTAACTCTCCATTTGTCTGTTATTATTGTTCAAATTCAATTTATGTTTTGTGTTAGGTCACCGATGTATTAGAAGCATACGTTAAAACTACGGAAGAGGAAACGCAACAGGTAAACGAGAAATTGAGATCTTTGAGGGCCGAACAACGCTCTGCTTTTGAAAAGCAAAATGTATACGTAAAAGCTACCGTCGATGAGACATGTCCAAATAAAATGGCTTGGGAATCATTCAGACATGATTTTTCCAAGAAAATCACTTTCCAAAGAGAGCATGTCGATGACGTAAGTTAGATTATTTGATTTTTGCTGTATCATTTAATATATTTTGCCATTCTATTAATTATTTGATTGTATCTTCAAATTCTTTTTGGAATTAAGTTGTTAAATATTGCAGACACACAAAACAATGGAAGCGTTATGCAAAGATTTGCAAAAGCAGGGCGACGTGGTATCTGCCCAGATAAGTGAAATGGCAAACTCAAATACAGATGTTGCCAAGCGCCAGGTAATGAATTACTTTTGTTCTGATCTTCTTTTACATTTTATCTTAGGGCAAAAAGAAATTTTCATTTACCAGTTTGTTTCTTCTATAATTTCATTAATGATGTTTTAATTTTTTTTTTTGAATTTAGATAGAGCTAAGTGGAGTGGCGTCATCATCATTGCTTCAAGAAATAAATGCAGCGCATTCGCAAACAGAACAATTAATTGAAAGAAATATCATTCGTCCATCTAGCACTGGTAGGTTTTGCCTATGCTTTATAGCATCTGTTCCTTAAATTTCAAAAAAAAAAAGTTTAGTTTGATGTTGCTGTTCCAGTATGAGTTGCTCCTTGATATCACTGTCATGTAAGAAGTGATATCGAAAGCTTCTCAGAGTTTAGTTCTGTCATGCATACAGAAGTCTTGTATGTATTACTGACCAAAACACCTCCTAATGATAATCAAATGGGAAATTTTTACTTATCATTATCTTACTAATTTTGTATCAATTCCTTGGGAAATAAAAGTGATAATTTAAGGCCAAACGCCCGTCCGTAGGAAGCAGATAGTACTTCCAGAACCAATTGAAATCCCGGATGCGAGTGAATTGATTAACAAAACCAAGGAAAGCGAAGTGCCACGGAGGCTGAGTCAGTATCGGGTGAGCGATAAATTTTCATCTAGGATAATGATTGATTTCCTCCTTCTACTGGGCAATGATTATTTTTACCATCGGTCACAAGCGTATATAATCGCCGGTCAAAATTAGTACAAAATTAATATTATTTGTAGCCACGTGATTCGATTCTGGAAACGCCATTTACCATTCTCTCACCAGGGGCTCTTAAAGAGACATTAAAGTGCGATTTGGACGAGATTGTTGAAGCACCTGAAGTAAGTTTGTATATATGCCTCGTTTTTCGAGTTTCATAAAAAAGAGAACAGTTTTTGGGAACTTTAAAGTTCTTTGAAAACGTTATGAAGCAGTTCATTTCTTTGGATAATGTGAAATCTCTCCCTATTGTCGACTCAAATATTCTTAAAATCAAAATAAAAGAGTTTCTCGCTAATTTTAAAATTCTGGATAACAGTACGTTTTTTTAGAATGGGAGTGAATGTGGAGGTGCAGCAATTAAAAAGAATGATTTAGCGGTAAACATCACGAAAAGACGGCGTGCTTTTCAGAGTCGAAATTCATGATCTAGCGTAACAATTTGTGCGAACTGAAGCAAATTGTATTGAAATTTTAGCATTCCATGCTTTCATAAATTTGTAAATGCCGAAATTCTTTTTCATTTAATAGAGAGATGTTTGGTAAAAGACAAGTATAAATAAAAATTTTTGGTTTAAAAACCCAAGAAAATGTGAATTCTGAATTTCTGCTAAATTTTCTGCTAGATTCTCTCAAAAATATCGCATTTCGGTAAATGATAGACAAAAACGCGTGTTTTAGCGCATTATGCTGTTGTTGATATTGCACTTGATAGTCTGTCGTCTAACCTGTATATATGTTTTTTTAATATTTTTAAACTGTCTTACAAACCATAATCGACTCCAGTATTTCGAGCAGGATTCTTTTATTTCAACTTCTTTTTTGTTTTCCTTAATTTGAAAATGTATGAATGTTTTTTGCTACATTTATTCATTAGTGTATATTTCTATGCTGTTACAGTCGAATAACAAGAATATTTATTTAATTTTAAATTCAATTTTTTGAAATCTTGAGAAGCGCTAGGAGCATTCGCAACATCATATGGCGAATATTGTTTTAATTAGAAATGATTCCTCTTCCTCAACAGTTCTCGTTCTCTTTTTGATTGGATATCTGTGTGACTGTGTGATCATATTTTTTTATTATCAGTAAAGCATGCTATGCAGGCGAATTGGTCTTTCTACGAACGTTAAATACACCATTAAGAATACATGGATTAAAGTTGTATCCCTTAATTTATGTCACTGACATATTAAATTCAAATTTTTTTTACCACCTACTGATGAATTGTGTAAACGGCACATACGATTATTTAATTCACCGATTTAGACAGACAGGAGGAAGATTTATGTCCAGAATAAATGTATTAGTATGGATTTTTTTTTGGCCCCAATGGGCGATGTTATATTAATTTAATTTGCGTCCCATTAAGATTCTTGGAGAACTTACTGGTTTAAACATTTACCAATTCACGATATTTAAATAGGAGAAATGTCTCACTTCTTTCAATTTTTGTAGGATTTCATGATTTTAGTTTATGCAATTTTACAAAATTTTGCAGGACCGATATGGGTGTGTCCAGTTGAAGTAAGATTGAACGAAAGAATTTGTCTATGATTAACTTCCAATTAATATTACAGCAATCTCGACTTAGAGGTTTAAGATTTGGTGAACGATACAAATCAAAAAGAACATTAAGATGTAGTTCGACTGCAGTAAATTCGCCAAACGAGGATGAAGAAATTTATGTACCTAGGAAACCGATTCCTTCGCCGGTTCATTTTTAACATGAATTTTATGTCTGTATATTCTAAATTATATTTTATGTCATCCTTTATTTTATTATAGCAAGTTAAATAAAAGTAAATATGTTTGTCCATATATCTAATGTGGATAAACAGACATGAAGTGATCCCAACCATCAAATATGTTGAATTGTATTTGATTAAGCTGAATACTTGAAAGATTTCACATTCAAATGCATTATTGGGGTATGTTTTAGAAGCTAGTAGTGAGGAAGTTTGGGTTCGTATAACTCACATACAGATCAAATAGCTATGAACTGAAGATAGTTTGACACTATTTGATATATTCACAGATTGGAGTGCTCTGTTATTTCTTGAAGAAATTTTCAGTCCTGAAAAATTTCAAATAAATTCCTTCAGCAAATAAAGTAATAAGAAATGTGGTTTTATTTAAATATTGTAGTATATTCAAACAAAATTTTTTGGTGGTAATGGTGATTCTGAGAGCCTATCATTTAGACATTGATTAGATACTGATGTTTCTTTTTACAGATCGACCAAAGTAAAGTGGAAGAACCTCCGGTATTCGACAAAGCTCTCATTACTCATCTGGAAAGACTTTCTTTGGTACGATTCAGTGACGAGCAGGCTGTATATAATTTAAAACAAGCGGTGCGATTTGCAAATCAACTGAAGTTGATTGATACCACGGTTAGATTTTTTTTGAAACTGTTGGACTATGCTTGTTCAAAATCACGAGGATTACTCTTTAATATAGTTGCAGTTTGATAACATTAGTGGAAAAATCTGAATAATCTTGATATCTTTGTGTGACGTTTTGCCCTATACATGTATGTGAACAAGAATTTTACAAAACCGAAATATTTCAAATTATACAATAAATAAAACTGTTTGCATTAAAATCGCATTCATTCAATTATGAAAAATGGCTGAAATCTCTCTAATAAATGATCACATCTTATTTAATGAAGAAGTAAATTATTTCTCAATTGATTAGATCTGTTCTTGACGGGAATGGACTTTTGGTTTTCTTGCACTTTCAACTTATTTCAGAAAAAAGTTATTTCCAGGGTATTAAACCGCTCGAAACTTTGCTTGAAGATGTACCATGTCCATTGCGAGAAGATGTTGCAGATTATCCTATGGCGAAAGCTGATGTTCTGATGAATGCCACCAAAATTGTTGAGGATTATTTTATTACTCCACTTGGAAATATACCATTAGAGGAATCCGATAAGTTGGATTTGACGAAAGTTGAAGATTGCGGCCAAAAAGCGATGGATAAAATGAATTTATTAAAGAATTCTGTAAAGAAGAAAACAGAATAACTGCTTGAACTAAACCAGAGTGAAATGCTTCCGCATTACAGATATTTTAATAATGTAGAAAGTTATCATTAGCGTGCTTATTTTCCATTTCATGTTTATATTGTCAGCGAATATTAGAAAAAGCGAGCAATTTTGATTTTTTATCATTGTGAATCAAAACAGAATTTGAATACATTAGAAGGGAAAAAAATGCGATACATTTTTGAACAATAGTAGCCTCCAGTGGTATCAGTTTTACACTTTGTAATGCGATCTTATTATCAAGTTTGTTTATAACCTGGTGGAACGAATGCTGATGAAATTTTCGGACAGAATTTAAGTAAACAAACAGTTGATTTATCCCTACTTTTTATCTATAGAAATGATGTTCTCTGATTTGTTATTGAAATTCTGAAATAAAATCAGAACTTTGTGCATTTAATGAAGATGATAGGAAAAATAATGGAGATTCTACTGTCAGATCTAACTAAATACTGACTTCAAAAGTTGCATCGTTTCAGCTTATACACAATACCGTGCAGCTTCCTCATCTACGAGGGCGATGAATGATCAGAAAGGTTGACTCTTGGTAGTACCTGGCGGTGCAGAAATACAGTAAAGATTGAGGAATTTTTGGTTCACTATGAAAATTTTACAACAAAATGTATCAGTCAGTAAATTCCTTTTTCGTAGTGGAATTTCCTGCAGCAATAATTTTGAGTATCTTTGATTGGAGAAAGACGGGAAGTTTTTGGAACTTAACGTTCAGAATGTGTCTGTGAGAAGTGATGAGTGCTTCAAATGAGAATTTTGAGATTTAAATTTGTAATCTATCAGTAATCTAGTTAACATTTGATTAATGCTTCCCGTAATGTAGTTTCTGTGGTTTGGCATTTCGTTGTTTTCCTTTCTAATTACATCTCAGAATGATTTGATGAACTGAAGAACAAATTGCACAATCGAACTAAGATTTAAATATCATTGCAAATATTGGAATTATTAAAATGAGAAATTAAACACTTCATCGAGCGTAATGAATCACAAGGAAAGAATATTTGGGTATCACTGATTTTCCAGTTTAATAGATTGAAATTTGTCATTTTAACATATTCGTTTATCTGATTCATACTAACTAATTTTGCTAGTTTTTTTTGAAAAAAAAAAAGTACTTATCAATTCGATTGGTATATTCAATTTGTTTTTACTATACAGAAACATTTTTTTTTTTCACATTCCGGAATGTTTATCGCAATATCAGGAAATATAAAATGTGAATTTACTAATTTAATTTTTTTTTTTTTGTTCATTTAATAGCTAACCGAATGAATGGGCAGACATGTTTGTTTACAAATTACATGTAAATAGATTTATAATATTTATTTCCTCGGCTATTCTCATAACTGTTTTGTCTCCCATATATTTCAACAAGTTAGTAAAAGAGAGGAATGAAATGAAAATTGATCTCAGATAGACATAATATATGTATGTACTTGTTGAAATGATGAGATATGATAGGTGAAAAAGCACAAAATTCCTCTTCTACTTGTTGTTTTATCGTTACAAATTACAAAATAAAATAAACAAATTTTCGGCATCAGTTAAACTCAATTTCATCTAATCTTTATACATATACATATATATATATATATATGTATCGGAGAGATTGAAAGTTAGATGATTAATTTTTTTTTTTTTACGTTGTTGAAAGAAATGATGATCTTGCATTTTTGTAATAAATTTTTATTAGTGAAGTTATTTGTGTTAGCTTTACTTGTCAATGTTCTATTGAAATTTCTTGATTATTTACATTTTTTTTTTTTTTCAGTTTCAGTTCACATAGTAATGATATTTGTATGATTTATACTGTTATTATCCGGAATTTGTGATATGATTATTGATAATGATTGTATGCTTTTTGCTTGATTTAAATGATTTCTACAGAATTTGTTTTTGGATGAACGCTTCATTTCTTGCAATTTTCAATTCAATTTAAATGAGTAAATTCTGGAATGGCAAATGAAAAATGATACAAACTGAATTTAGGATAGAGGAAGAGTTGTGCACGATTTGTATCCAACTGATAGTGATGATAATGATAACCGAATGATATTTGAGAATTTATTAGTAATCGAATTAATTGAAAATGATTTGTGTTGATTAAGTCCAATTTTCGGATCATCGAATAGGTAGATGCCATCAACTCATTATCGAGAAATTCATGACGTAACCATACATCATAACAATGTCAATTATAATCTTTGATAAGTCATAAAACAGTGTTTTGCATAAACGATTCGAATTTTAAAGCTTCATGAAATTTAACTTATATAAATGATTAGAAAAGCTATAAAATATGCTGACATGATCATGACGTAATTATTCATTCCGGACATCGTTTAATAATCATGCAATCACTAGCAAACATTACAAAATGAATATTTCCATACATTTTATTTACAAAAAGTTCACTCAATAAAAAAAATGACCTTTTAATGTTCCACCCACGCATTGTTTACTTTTGTAATCACTTGTCAATATGAATCAAAAAAAAGCGCCAAAAATTGTAGCTGTGTGGAATGTGCTTTACCATAGAAAAATGCTTCCAATCATTGATGCCATCTGTCTGTACACATCCGTTCATCTTTAAATCATTTGCATGTTTATATATATGTATGTGTCTGTTTGTCCGTCTTTGTTGTGCATCATTAAATGGCAACTTATGCCCTTTTAGAGAAAGTTAAGGAAGTGAATTTTAAAGAACTTTCATAGTTTTCTAAAGGTTAAAGTTCACTGATCTATTATGTTCATCCCCAAATAAATTCCTTCGTCTTTGCAATTCTTCAATGGTTAACCTAATAAGTTAACGAATGAATTATGGGATACTCTTGAACAATCAGGAATATTTGACATCTTGCACTTTCTAATATATCTTCGATACTGTAGCAAATTAGGCTTGAAATAATCGGAGAGTGTGGTAATTAAAGCCTTGAATTCTTAATCTTATCATATCCATTTCTGATTACAGATCAAGTAAATAGCCAAAATTTGAAACGAACAAATAAATCCCTTTTCTATTGCTTTCATTTCAAAAAATAATCAAAACTGTATACATTCTTTTTCCCTCCCTTTCTCCCTCCCTTTCCCTCTCTCTCTCTCTTTCCAGACGATTAAGTTACAACAAATGTCATATAAGTGAGAAATTAAAAGTAAAAATGTTACTTTATCTTAAATTTAAGTAATTGTACCTGAAAGGAAAAGGAAGAAAGAATGAAAGAAATGTATGGTTCCTTATTTTCTTACCTGTTAATTTCTTCATCAAACTAATTCTCCAAATTCTTTTTAAGAATTTTAATTCATTCATACCGAAAGTGATAGGTAACATGTTGATAAAAATATGATATTGCTAAATGAACTTACGACATGGAATAAACATTGAGAGTTAAATCTATTGAAATCATTGCTAATTCATCAAAAGTTAATTATCATTCAATCATCAATATGAATCAATATTTCCAACTATAGCATATCTATATGATGATATAATAATTAATTAACATATCTATAAATATTTAAGTAAAGAGTACTTAGTGTACAATTGCTAATTTTCATCCTTTTATCATCAAAAATTAGCCAAGAATAATTTCTGTCAATTAGCCTTAGTACAATACATGTGATGATTAGATAAACATTGGTAGTTAATTAATGAAAAATGTTTATCCAAAAAAAAAAAAAATTTTTAAAAAATTTGCATTTTCTTCTTATTCTAAAGTATTTTTTAGTAGCTTACATTATCTAATCAATCATTCTTGATCATAATCATTTCTATATACATATAATACATACAAAAATTAACTTCTCTAATCATAATCAAAATTAATATTATCTGATCAACTAGCGCACTTCTTTCTAATCATTTGATACATTTTCCGCCATTATCATTTTTCTTCTTTCCTTTCTTTCTTTCTTTTTTCATATTTTAATTTTGAATTCAAACGAAATGTGCAGATCAAAGATAGACAATCATTATATTTTGAAACAAAATCGAGAAGAGAAAAGTGATGTATCACTTCCCCGTCAATCACAAGTAACGATATATGTCTACATTGTCCACATTTTATGAGTGTATGTATATGTCTGTATGTATGTGTATGTGTGTGTGTATGTATGTGTATGTGTCTGTATGTGTCTGTATATGTATGTACACCACACCCTTAATACATTACCATTATTGTACAAACCGTAACGATTTCTTTAGACGATCTTCTGATGTCTGCTGTTCACAAAATGATGATGTGCTCTTGTTTTACCTATTTATCTCTTCTTCCCATTAAATTTGAGTAATAATAATAATAATAATAATAATAATAATAATAACAATAATAATAATAATAGTGATGATGATGATGATAATGATTGGAATGGACAGGTAACCTTTTCTAGTTCTTTTAATGATTAAAGATGATATTAATGTTGGATGGATTAAAATTGCTAGCTATGATAATAAATGTTAATTAAGAATTACTTATTAATTAACATTTATTGTATCCTATTTTACTCTTTGATTACCTTTTGGAAAAGATTACCATAAAATCAATTCTTCTCTTAAATTGACCTATTTTCATCATTACTGTCCATTTCTCTTATTATCACATTTGTTTACTTATAAGCAATAATTATATTCATTTTATGCATTTGCAATATTTCATCAATTCTCATCTCATTTAATTTTACTAATTATTTTGTATTTCAGTTCTAATTTCTTTTATTATCTTATCAAAAAATGATCAATTTGTCAGAATGAAAAACAAAAGTGAGAAAAGAAAGAAAAAAAAAAAAAAAAACGGTCAGTGATGACATAGTTAATGGTCACTCGTTATTACTCATATAGATATTAGGATGAGATTGGCAAGTAAATGAATATGAACAATGAAGCAGCCATAATCTCCCACCTTTTTTCTTTCCTTTCATTTTAGAATGGGAAAAGCAATGGAATGTGCGGAAAATTCATCACATGATATTTTCATGACGATCATTTTCATTTCAAACTGTTACAATATTGTTCATTTGAAAATTTAAATTTAATAAATTTCATTTCCTTCTTCCTCTCTTTCTCTTTCTCTCTCTCTCTCTATCAGTTTATTATTGTTATTATTATTATTATTATTATTATTATTATTATTATTATTATTATTATTATTATTATTATTATTATTATTATTATTATTATTATTATTATTATTATTATTATTATTATTA